>JAPYZJ010000210.1:0-164431 GCA_030522765.1 Ophioninae sp. B BG-2022a
AGAGGAAGAAGAGTATCCCGCTGTCATTACAGTGCAAGAGGGTTAATATTCCACGGGGATACGGATTCTGCGTAGCTGTTGGCGTTTTTTTTTTTTCGTTCTCATTCATCCCGAAGGTTGGTACGTGCTTCGTCGAGCCAAGACAGTCGATCCTTTGGTTGAAACCGGTGAGTGTCTTCGGATATGTGTGCGTGTGTCTTTAAACGTGCGAATACACGAAACGCGGCTTCGAAACTGGCAAAGCAAAGACCGAGATACACAACCTGGAGGGAGCCTCGACGGAAAGAAGTTGCCGGAAGATAATGAGAGAAAGATAGAGTATAAGTGGGAGGGGTGGAGGGGGGTAGGAGAAAGAAGAGAAAACGAGAAAGAAAGGGAAGGAAACAACTCCGGCAGGTTCCGCAACGCGATGAGAAAAAGGAGAGGAAGGTAAGGCTCGGTTCGCCTCTTTTAAAGGTTGATTATTTTATTTTACCTTCGTTCATTTTGCCAGGCAGTCTCCGGCCGTTGTATTGGCCAAGCGGCGTGTGCGTGTCTCACAGGATTCGAGCCCTACGACGAGGAGAAAACGAAGAGAGAAACGGAGAGGACGACAGTCCCGAGAGTTCGTTGAACGAAGAAAAATCCCCCTTAGAGGCCCACCTCGAGGCTGCACGCAGTCACCCAACACTTTTTGTACCTTCGACTACACATGGATATATTTTTGTTCCTACATTTGTGTGTGACGTTTCGGCTCGATCGATTAAACCAGAAAACGAGGATTCGTCGAGTTGCCGGATTGTTCAATGGAGGATCCATCAGTGCTGGATCAACAACGAGAAGAAATAGTCTTGGATGGAGAGTATTGGATACTATTGGATACTTTTTTTGGTGGTTGGTGACGTTCGAAATCACGAGTCTCATTTCTTCCTGGATACTAATGGAACACTGGATTTCTTCAATCTCTCTCTCTCTCTCTTTCTCTCTTTCCCTCGATCTCTCTCCTGGCCAAGGTCTTTCAGTTTTCGGCAACTTCGAACATGGACTCTTCGATTTTTCGATTGGAATGTCTCGAGGATTTCTTTGTCGGAGTATCGTCCTACGTTACTGACGTTTCACATTTTTGAGGAACTTCAATGTTCTTGGGTTTTCAATTTTTTAACGATCGAAAATATTAGGCATTGATTTTACGAATGTTTTGTTAAACTAGCCTAACTTTGGCTTTAATTAATTAACCTTGCATCAATTTGATTTCAATTTCAATTATTTTACGAAAGAATACGAGAGTGCAGCCTTTTAAAATTTTTAATTAAAAAAATTAATTTAATCAAATTAACCTAACCTCAGCTTTGACTAATTAACTCAGCTTCAGGTTTGACTAACCTCAACGTTGTTGGGATTTCAATATTTTTTAATCGTTGAATCCAAAGATCCTGACTTTCCTGATTTTTTATCTAATTAACCTAACTTCATCTCTAACTAATTAAACCAACTTCATTTTTGAATAACTTCAACGTTCTCGGGATTTTATTTTGTTTTTTTTTTTATTTCTGAAAGTTGTGATATGCAGTCGACTGCAGTAAAATTCGTTTCGTCGTCGTGTGCAAATAGACCGCTAAAAAAAGCACACCGGAGACTGACAGTAATCGAATAATTCAAGTTATTTTCAGCGTGATGGTAGTGAACTTATTTATGTTTATAATTGCATTTTTTATGAAAAAAAAATCAATATTGCTAAATGAAAACGACGTCGAGGGATTTTTTAATTAGATTTTAAATGTTTGACATTCTGATCGTGGAGCTTGAAATATTCCACCATTTATCCCTCGACGACAAGACCTACAGTTCTGAAATTGTCTCATCGATTTTAAAATCTTTTATTTATAAATTCGCGATATCGTCTTTTCGGAGTTCACTCTTTTAGAGAATCACTTGATTGAAGAATCGACATGGGTATTCTCGCGACTGGACGGTGTAGTTGTCGATCTTTTTGTATTATTTTTAAAATGGTTGATTTTATTAACATTCTTAATATGGGTGACGATAAGGAATTTATTCTACGAGAACGACGATGGCAATTTGCATCGTTGAAAAATGTTATGTTGTTAATAATATATTTTCAAGAAAGCAGGATTTAGGCAAACAATATAACAAAATAAAATAACAATGTAAACAATAGAACAATATAAAAAAACTGGATTTCTGTGACATTCCAAACCTAATTCTAAAAACTTGAATTCGATAGGGAATTTTTAAATAAATCAAAAACTAAAAAATGAAATATGATAGTTATATTAATTCCAGAGTAATAAATGTATTATATAACATTGCAGTATCAATAATACATTTATTCCAAAAATGATAATTAAAAAAATAAATATTCGAAATAAAAAACTAATAAATAATAATAAAGAAATAATATTCTGTTCGACAGAAAATTAGAGTTTTTGACATTGCATTCTATTGAAATAGGGATCCCACCTGGCGGGCGTAAAAATCATGACAGCCTACTTGTAACTACACTTAAGAGAGGGACTAAAAAATCGCTTTCTCAACTGGGATAAAATTTTGTAAAACGTAAGTTAAAATAGCTGACAGGATTTTCTTCATTCAAATTATGAATGATAATTTTTATAACAGGTGTAAATAATTTGAAGAGCATAGATCGTGAAAGATCGTCAAATTTTGAAAAACCGTTGTTTAGTCAATTGCCAATAAACAATTTTTGTCTCAATCAGTGGTGACCAAGAGATTTCATCGATTGATGGTGATCGATCACTGATGCAATGTGCAGCAACCGTTATAAATAAAATCACCGATCGATCACCAAAAAATGGTTCGCAAAAGCGAATATCACTGAACGACGTTTAGCAATCAATCGCTTGTAAAAAAAAAACGCTCAAAATCAAATGTTTCTTCCTCTCGAAATTCGTAAAATCGTAACTCACCGAAAGTTGTACCGGAAGGTCTCGAAGTCTCGTGTGACGAAAATGCACTCAACTCCAGATCGGTAGCGATGATACAAAAAAATCCAAAATGGCTGTCTCGTTGAACACACGCGCACAAATTTTGAACCGAAAAAAAAAATTTTTTTTTTAAACAAGAACAAAAATGAAAAACCGTATAAAACCAACGGTTCGTCGTTCAACGGCCACTTGTTCGAAGACACAAGAAAATTCGCGTCGGATGAAACCGATCGAGCGATCACAAAAGCGATTTATCGTTGTCGACGGTCTCAGAGATAAACTTCCGGTTTCGACGAAAAATTCACCCTTGATAACATCCCCTATCGCGTTATCAATCGAAACAAATTCCGAACGGAGAAAAATAAAAGTAAAAACGATTTATCGCGATCTCGTAATTTCGGAGCTCAACGAGCGCTCGCACGCGTTTCGTTGACTCGTGCTCGGAGCAGTACCGTGCGGGTCGGGAACTCGCGCTCAACTGGTCTCTCCCCACGGCTTCGAACAACGCGCGGTCCTCATCGTGGTCTCCACGATCGTCAACGAGACTGCGCGGCGCTCGCGGCGCCCCGTGCACCAACTAATTCTATCTCGCTTCGCGTATACGAGAAAATACACAAAAAAAATGTTTATGTGAAATACGGGGTATCGAGACACCGACTGCAAATAAACATCCATCCATTAAACTCGAGTGAATCTTTAAATTGCTTTTTCACTTTGAATTTTCAAAAAACGTCCATGGGGCAAATCGTTACGAAAGAACGTGAACAAATTTCTGTAAACAAATTTTTAAAAGACGTTTAAAAAATGTTTTAGAGAGAGGAAGACCGATCATTATAAAACATGTTTAAAAGATTTTTTCAACAGAGGTAAAAATCTTTTTAAAATGAACATCCATGCATTAAAATCAAGTGAATCTTTAAATTGCCTTTTAACTTTGGATTTTAAAAAAACGTACATGGGGGAAATCGTTACGTTACGTTAGGCGCAGTCGAGTTATTTTGCGATAATTTTTTTAATGCGATTTTTTGAGCCTTTATAACAGGGGTTCCCAAACTTTTTTCTCCACGCCCCCCTTGGCCATTATTTCAGGCTTTTATAGTCTATTTTGTATTAGGAAAAAACTCAGTACGCCCCCCCTATTTGGGAACCTCTGCTTTATAACAACGCTAGTCGTTATCTATTTATAAACGATATACAGGGTGTCCCAGCTAAGAATGTCATCCGTGAAATGGGGGGTAGGGGGTGAAATTCTAAGACGATTGATATAAGCATGTATGGGTCCCACGGCAGCCAATCGGCGCGCGCGCGGCCGAGCCGATGTCATAGCTGTTATTTGTTAAGGTTTTCAATGCGTTTGGCTATTTTTTTTTTATATAGTAAAATATAAATAAGTTGTAATAAATAAATAAGTTATAATGGATAAATAAATAATCGAATGAATAAATAATTGTTTATAATTAATAATAATATTAGGCAATTCGGTCCAATCCTCAGCGATAACGCTATCGCAATTTATTTGTCATTTGTCGCTGATGGTTGGACCGAATTGCCTAAAATTACTATTGATTATAAATAATTATTTATTTATTAATAATTTCTTTATTCATTTTATTGTTTATTTATTTCTTTATTTATTTTATTGTTTATTCATTATTATTAATAATTTCTTTATTTATTTTATTGTTTATTTTATTGTTTATTTATTAATAATTTCTTTATTTATTTTATTGTTTGTTATATTATTATATAACAAGTTAATATCTATTAACTTGTTAATAGATATATTCGGTGGATTATTATCGAATTCATAGTTGCAATACAGTTAGTAGCAACACGAGGGAAAGGACGGGTTACAGGTTACAGGTAATAGCATCTGCCGTCAAGGCCGGAATCGCTCACTAAAACAAAACAAAGCCAAACACACTGAAAACCATAACAAATAACAGCTATCACATCGGCTCGGCCGCGTGCCGATAGTGCCTATTTCGTCGCACATTACCACATGCAAGCGCACACCGACGAGCGGAAGTGTCCGCATGGTGGGGGTACCGCCCCTCCGGGCACTAGCTCACGTGCGTGTTACCCACCGACGTTGGCCCGTCTCCGGGCGCGTCTCATTGGCTGACGTAAAAAATTAATAATAATTCAGGCGTTAATCTGGGACCCATACATGCTTATATCAATCGTCTTAGAATTTCACCCCCTACCCCCCCATTTCATGAATGACATTCTTAGCTGGGACACCCTGTATATTTATGAAATCCGACGAATAGTTTTTTACACGATTCTCAAAACTGGCATATTTTATTCACCGTCCAATGATGTGAAACCCCTAAATGACGACATTCGAAATTAATAATAGGATTTACCACAGAAAAAGCTTTAACTTTTCAATTAATCTTTATATTAATTTTCAGTGACATAGCAATTTTTGTCATTGTTGCAACAAATATCAAAGTAGTAATTTAAAGAAAAGTACTTTTTTTAAATTTCCTTCGATAGATATTTATTTTCGATTTGCTCGATGGTCACCTGAAAGTGTGAAGTTTCGAAGTGAGTAAGAATCAAATCCAATGAACCGAACACAAATTGGGCAGATTTTTTCGTGAAATAACACTTCTGCACTTTTCCTCGGAAGCTTCGTGCTTTCAGCCATCCTGATCGCTCACAATGCCTCGACTTGGCACAAATCCAAATTCGATTGAACTATCCAACCGCAGCTCTTCCGGTTAAACGAGGGTTCCATGGGCCCAGCAGTGCTATAAAAATCTACCGACGGTTTTTTGTACGTAGATGATAAGATTGGTACTTTTGCTTATCAGTGATATCGACCATATCCATTTATAGCTGTTGAATTATACTTGTACCACCCTGTCGAAATCTCCAATACGTTCAATGGGCATTCACGAGTGCATAAATAAAAACTAAAGAAATTTTTTTTAAATCTATTAAAATCTAATGCTATTTTGATTCAGGCAACTTTTATATTTGAAAAACTTGGCGTTTTCTTAATTTCCTCCATGGTTCCAATGAGTCTGTTAAAATCTATGAATTTACACGAATGAAAGTCCACGAATTTCCATGAATTAAATTCTATCAATTTCTATGAATTAAATCCCATGAATTTCTGGTAATTAAAATCCATGAATTTAAACGAATTAAATTCCATGAATTTAAACGAATTAAATTCCATGAATTTCCATGAATTAAATTCCATGAATTTCCATGAATTAAATTCCATGAAATTCCATGAATTAAATTACATGAATTTCCATGAATTAAATTCCATGAAATTCCATGAATTAAATTACATGAATTTCCATGAATTAAATTCCATGAATTTCCATGAATTTCCATGAATTAAATTCCATGAATTTCTATGGATTAAATTCCGTAAATTTCCATGAATAAAAAAATATAAAATCGTCAAATTTCCACACTCAATAACAATCAAATAAAAATTCGTCGATATTGGCATGAGCTTGACTGCAGTTTTGTCACTTATTGTTCATCACGTCCAACTGTCCAACAAATATATTTCTCAATTATTAAACACAATTAATACATTCCTATTATCGTATTATTACAATTATTATCAATAACCCGAACTCTCGAACAAATATTGATTTTTCCAATGATTACAAATTAATTAATCGTTAAATCTTTCTTTATTTCATAACTTGACTGCCTAACAATCAACCCTAAAATTTTCAATAATTTCGACGACTTTTCAACATCAATTCAGTAATACTTTAACGGTGCACTTGACAGTCGTATAATTATTACTCTACTAGAATATACCAACAGTCGTGAGACGAAACGATAGCACGAGACAGGTCGGAAGTCCCTCTCAACGGATCATCGAGTTCATCTCTCTCTTTGGCTCTCTCTCTCTCGTTCTCCTGTTAATATATCAGATCAAACGAGAATGAAGTTTTAGATTAGATTCTGGCCGCACGTGATAACTACACTGGGGCGACATCGCTTTCTCACCAGTGGTTACATTTAGAGGTAAAAAGAGACGAAGAGACCTTCATTTCCCTTGCAGTATCTGCATAAAGACTTTTTAATGCATTCGGTGTTAAAAACTGGCGTTAAACTCTTTAAACGAGTTACCGGAAGTTGCCTGTGATGGAGACGCTTCTCCGAGCCTCGAAGAGAGATTTGAAGAGAGACAGGGAGCTATAGAGACCGAAAGAGCCACAGTATTAACGCCTACATGAATACTTTACGTAAAGTCAGTACAACTCGATTCACCACTGGTCACTACAGACTAAACTGCCAACGAACGAAAAGTCTCCATCAAAAAAGAAAACAGCATCGTATATCGTCATAGTGGCAAAAATGCACTCGTTATATTTGTTCAAAAATCTATACATGGAGATATAAACCCAAACTGCAGTTGAATTAATAACAAATAATAGTTTATATTAATAAAAAATCGTTTTTATTAATATAATATAGTTATATTAATAGCTAATCAGTATTATTAATATAACTAATAGAATGGATAACAAACTCGTTATATTTAATAAAAAACGCATGTGTTGATATAAACCCAAACAAACTGCAGTTGAATTAATACCAAACGATATTTATATTAATAACTAATCGTTATTAGTAATATCGATGAAATCCATCAAAAACCCTTCAAGATTTTCTTCAATAAACTGGCAATCCTTGAAAATTTAAACTCTCTTTGGATATAAACCCAAACAAACTGCAGTTGAATTAATACCAAACGATAGTTATATTAATAAGTAATTGTTATTAGTAATATCGATGAAATCCATCAAAAACCATTTCAGATTTTCTTCAATAAACTGGGAATCGTTGAAGATTTTTATTCTCTTTGGACTCTGGATTGCAATGAGGAATCCTTATCAGAATCGAAGGTACTAACGTGAGATTTTAGTACGAAGATCTATTACAACGAGGTATTGGATTCATGATGATCCATTGGATCAAATGTCATGACCCATTGAAGACATTGTGATGACCCGTTGGATCAAATGTATTGGCCCATTGGGTCCAATGTGACGTCTGATTCGATCTAATGATACGAACCATTGGGATCCTTATCACCGTGGGTAATCCATCAGATATCTATTCAATGCGCTCACCCATTGTATTCTTATCCAATCTGATGACCTATTGAGTTTGTTTGGGTTTCGTTTTCAAACAAGCCTATCCAAAACAACCCTAAACTGATGACCCATTGAATTTTCATCCAACGTGATGATCCATTAGATCCCAGTCGGATATAACGACCTATTGGATTTCCATTCTATCTGACGACTCATTCGATTCCTGTCCCATATGATGACATATTAGATTCCTATCCAATTTGATGACCTATTGAATGCCTTTAGAATACGATGACCCATTAAATCCCAATCCAATGTTACGACCCATTGGATTCCTATCCAGTCCTACCTGGACGTATATGATGATCCAATTGGATTCCTAAAAATTCTTTACACTCTTCTGTAGGAATGGATACAAAAATACACTTCCACATGTAACGTACGAAAATCGATTAATTAAAATAAAAACGATACGGCTGAACAAGCAACGCTCTACCCCCTGCCAGGGTCCCTCATTTGAATGAGGGACCCTCGAATTTACTCATGGCCATATATTCCATGTGTATTCATTCGTATGTAGAGTTTTAATGAAAACGATATTCTACGATTTCTACGCATCGTTGACTGGAAATCCACGAGTCACGTGACACCGCTGCAAATCGACGAAAGCTCATAAATATTTAATTAAAAAGATGTCTCTATAATTCTCTCCGGGGAATGGATCGCCAGATTATTTTTTATCACTCATGTATCCTACAGAGAAGCATATACACGCGTGAATACCGTTCGATGTGTACGATTCCGTGCGTTACGTACGGATGATTTGAAAAATATTGGAAGGCTCCCGTCATATTTATGAGACGCGTGAGAACGAGGAGAAACGACCGGGAGGGAAATATCGGAGGAGAGACAAATTTTTATCGCCCGATTGCAATTTATCGCTGTATGGTAAGAATTTGATTCTCTCGTCCAATCACAAATCAATTAGGATTCTTGATGCAAATCAACCTAGGTATACTCGTTAGAATTTCTTTTTCGTTTTTTTTCTTATTTATTTCCGATTTGTCAATAATTCATATCAGTTTCATTATGACTACGAAAACCCAGTTTATCGCCCACTTCCTGGTACGAAAAAAAATCTGTTGTAGCTACCGAGGCAAAACTTCTATTTGAAGATTCACAGATTTTGGAATTTTGTTTTCAAAAGGATTCCTCTAAATCAGCTATCATCCGGGATGACCAAATCTTCGTTGCTTTCAACCAACGTGTTTCCTGTCGATCGGATGGCCCTTGAACCTCTCTTTTTCAAATCTACAGACGCGATACTTTGCTGAATGTCGATGAGCATAAATCTCTTCCATTTGATAGTTTCGCACGCACTGATCCGTTCTCGAGTTCTCTCGTCACGAAGACAGCTTTGACACTTTCCAACGTACTCATTTTGAATTCGAGTTGTATACGTACGTGTGGATGTAAATACATGAACTCTTATTCGCAATATACGTAACTCTCGTGGTGCTTCAGCGATGCGGAATGAATAGAACGAAAGAACAAAAGAGATAAAAGAAACGGGGTATGGGAGGTTGATGGTGGAGGAAAAAAGAAACTCGGTCGAATCGGAATCCATTCATGAGACGCGGAACGTGACCAACGCAAGGTTGGCGCTATTACGAGGGCTAAGCTCGATCCGGAGTTTCTCTTGTGTATGATGGACGGAAAACGGTCATCGGCTCGTGCTTACGTCTATATGTACGCGTTTATGGACCAGAGAGACCAACAAAGAGAGTCTCGTAGTTTTGCCTGCTATGTCTGCGACCATTCGGTCAAGTAATCCAGTCGTGACGTTCATGTGCTTTTGGAACAGTTGTCGTATCCGGCGGATGCTGGATGTTCTTTTTCTCCTTTTGATGCTGGACGTTTCTTTCCTGAATTTGATGGTGGATGTTCCTTTGTTCCAAAATCGGATAGCTCATCCAATGTTAGATGCTGGATGTTCTTTTCCTCCTTTGGGTGTTGGATGTTCTTTTCCTCCTTTGGATGTTGGATGTTCTTTTCCTCCTTTGGATGTTGGATGTTCTTTTCCTCCTTTGGATGTTGGACGTTCTTTTCCTCCTTCCGACGTTGGGTGTTTCCTTCCTCAATTGGATGGTGAATGTTCCCTTCTTCCAACATCGAATCGAATATTTCATCCAGATTCAAATGCTGGATGTTCTTTTCCTCGTTTTGATGTTGGAAGTTTCTTTCCTCAATTTGATCGTGGCTGTTTCATACAATATTCGATGGTAGATTTTTCTTCCCTCTTCCAAATGTTGGATGTTCCTTCCCTCCATTAGATATCGGGTGTTCCTTTCCTCCATTAAGTATTGAACGTTTCGTTCCTCCAACTAAATGTTTGCATTGCTAAATGTTTTTTAGCTCCATTAAATTGCTAAATGTTTTTTTTTCATTTAACATCAGATACCTGGCTCAGATACCCTCAACATCAGATGTTGGTTGTGCTCGTTCCACTATCACTAGATATTGGATTTCTCTTCCAATATCAGGTCTTTGCTATTCCTTTCTTCCATCATCATCTGCTAAATTCTCCTTTCCTCCAACATCAAATATTCAAAAAGAAACCTATCGAATAACGATGTTCATATAAATTATTCTCATTGACAATTAGTTTCATTCCACGATACTATTCCGTTCTGTTTTATCTTACCTCATTTTATCACAGTTTTACAACCCAATGAAGGATTTCAACAAAAAATATCTCGTTTATCAACCCGATACATGAGATCTTGGAACTTCGACCACACGTGGGATTTACGAAATTCCTTGACAAGTGAGCACAGTAAACGGAAACCATAAACGGAAGGCACACAGACGGAAAACTCGAGAAAGAGAAAGAGAGAGGGAAAGAGAGGAAAGGGAGTCGCGATAAATCGGCATTAAATTGGAATTACGATCGTATTAAACGGGTATATTGTATAGTTGAACAAGGCTCGAACGACATAGCGAACGTGTCTCCGCAGCCTGAACAAGGCTTAAAATTGTCTTCTGTTCGTACTGAGCTTCCCTCCGGCAGTTCCTGTAGCCAATGAAAGCTGCATCCACTCCCAATGTGCGAACGATTCCCAGACGCTCTAATCACCGATTATTCCTCGTCTATACAAACTCTTATGACGAATCGTATCTCCGTACGGAGAAATAATAAAGCTGATTACGGTGAACCGGATGTACGTGTTGCTTCTTCCATTGCACTCATTCTGCCCTTTCGTACAGGAAGCCTCGTAATCAATTTTCGATATTTCAGAACGAAGCTCTCTCAGAATATTTTATAATGAAAAAATTGAGAAAATTAAATTTCTCTACGTTTAGTTGTTTTTCGTACACTCAGAAAATGAAAATTCGAAATGGCATTTCAACACGAATTTATTAGACAGCCTGTGGATTTTATCATAGACTTGTAGAGATTTGATGACTCGACAGTTGACAATTCGACGTCGTTTGAAAATATTTCATTCGAAATTTTCATCCAAAGTTGTTGAAAGTCGAAAAGAATATTTTTTAGGCGGTTTAAGCAATTTTTGAATATTTTGATCGAAATTAGGGAGGGAATTCGTTATAATAAAATAGTGATTAAAAAATGTTGTCTGTATATAAAGGACATCCTGATACAATGTTTGTTCAAAAAATAAGGTGACTTTTTATTTTTCTTGAAAACATTCAATTGTTCATAAATATATATTTTGTCTGCTTTAAATTTAGCGTTGTTTTTGTATGAGTTACGAAGTTACTATGTAAGTTACATTTAAAGGCTTAGTTTGACAGTTTCCGGAATGCGCCCAATTCTTTTTCCATCACAAATTCTAGTTATTTATTTTCACAGCTATAAATATTATTTTCTATCGTGAACATTCAAGTATTTCATTGCGCAACAGTTACTTCTCAATTTCTTCAATTAGCATCGCATAAATTGATATTGTCACTGCAAATCTAACAAGACTTACGTGTATACGAGAAAAAAAAATGTAACGCACGTGCCAATACCCGTGACCCCATTTTTACAGCGTGTAAATGCAACGGCGACGACCGGGTGAATACTGCAGCGTTCAATCCTTTTCAGGACCCCGTTGTCCTCGTCCGCTTCGATTTTTTTTGTTCTCTCTCCTCTTCGCCCTCGTACATATTCTTTGCAGGACTTTTGATCTCGAGGAGTTGGCTGCCAGTTGAGGCATTCTTGACGTTATCCAAAACGAAACAAAAAATCGTTGCTTTTGAAAAATACGGGGGATTCACTTTTGCAGAAATATGGTTACGTTTGTTTAAAGGTGAATTTGAAGACATTTTTAGAGAAATATGCTTTCATTTATTCAATGGTGACTTTGAAGACATTTTTGAAGAAATATGTTTGGGTTTGTTTGGGTTTCCAGGTCTTCTGATTTCCAGGTCTTCTTCGGACTCAGTTGTTTCCCAAAAAAAAACAGGTTTTTAATATAGCTATATTTCGGTGCTAATCGTAAAGACCATTGACTGATTTCCAATTTTCGACCTGACTGCGCAAACGCCATATTTGATGCATTTTTGGTGTCCTTTGGCCTTTCCATTCGTATGACAACCCAATGTGTCATTGAAGGACGACAATAAAAACGCGTGCCCTGTGTCCAGTCCGTTTGCCATTCTTCGCATAGAAAAGGCGTCGAATAAAGCAGGGTGCCTGTAAAGGGTAGTACAACGCATATCCAGACTTGTGTTCGCCGTACGAATTATAGAAGACTTTTTTTTCGTCTTTTTTCAGTGCCCTACAATTTCGCAACTGGTAATGCTCCCCGCGTACATACATAAACAACGTACGCACCCATACAACTTATGCTAATGTTTTTCCAGGTTTTTTCTATCCCCCCACCCCTCTTCCACCTACTCAACCCATCCACGTGTGTCAGCTGCATAATTAAAATACTGCAGCAATGCGGATATAGTTTTACTTGTTTTTTTTTTCTTCTTTGCCTCTTTTCGGGCCATCGAGTTTTTCATATTTCCACTCCCACAGTAAGTGTGTAATTCAACATTCGAATATCACAACGAAATCGTCGGTTTTCCGATATCTGTTTATTCATGTGGATAAATATATATTTATGTATATACATATATATGTGGTGAAATATATATAAATATATTGATATATATTTATGTAGTGAAATATATATAAAAATATTTATATATATTTATGTAGTGAAATATATATAAATATATTGATATATATTTAGGTAGTGAAATATATATATGTATGTTTATTTATATGTTTATGTGCAATTATATATATTTGTGCGTCCAAATTCATAAAAAATGCCATGTCATTCCGGGACGCTTCGACGCATTGAGAGCCGTGTGACGGGTTTCCCTCGATGAGAGTACCTAATTTTACGTTCGCGTCGTTTTGGAGGATCATATCGTTATGACGAGCGTGACGTTTTATGCAACGACAGTACTCGCCTTGCTGGCGAGATTTTCGCACTATTGACACGTTATATTGGCTGTACCGGGCAATATGGGAACTCGACGATCGTTCGTTGAACTCGTGAAATCTCTGACGTGAGTTTAACTAAAAAAGAATGAAACAAAAATAGATGTTGTACTAAAAGCTTTGTCTAATAGGATTTTTGTGAAAATGAATAATGCAGGTATTTATTTGTTCAATTATTTCGGTATTTATTTAGGCATTTATTTATATATTCGTTTATTTATTTATGAAGTTATTTATTTACTATTTTTTAATTTTTTTTTATTGTTTATGATTAGATTAAAATTGAAGCTTGCATCGAGATTGATTCTGTTTTTAGAATGCTCACGGTCGATAGTTCTCGAAGACACGAGGTCATGCTGCTGAAACTGCTTTTTTTCGTAAACGACTATATATAGTTGCGGGAAATTCTGTTAAAAATGGAGCTTCTATTTATCTTGGTTTTTATCGATCACTTGGATAGGCGCCCAATAAAGCAACGGATTTTCGCTTACATCGCCACAGAGAGTTTTATGAATCTTGCTGTATTGATAATTTATCGGTTTCGAACAATGGTGGTAAATATAGGCCATCTATATTCGAATTTGGAAAAAGCATAGTGCGTTCATTTATCGACGGTCGAACCTCAACTTCCAGTCGAGGAAATAACTCCTTTCAGGAACGAAAAACTCTTCATTCTCATTTTCTTTAAATAAAATTGGGTTTTGATTTATTTATAAATGAGATTGGTGGACTGTGGATTTTGGTTTTTTAATTTCGTACGATAGAAAAATATTCCATAATGGGAGTATTATTATCAACTGATGGTAAGTTACCGATCAACAAGTTCAATATTCGCTGATGGTAAGTTACCGATTAAAAAGCATAATATTCGTGAATGGTATTTTACTGATCGACAAGCTTAATATTAGATGGGAAGTTATCGATTGATGAGCTTAATATTCACTGGTGGTAACTTACCGATTGATAAGCTTAATATTCGCTGGTGCTAAGTTACCGATCGTCGAGGAAACTATTTATCAAGGTTAAATTACCAATCGATAAGTTTAATATCAGCTGATGGTAAGTTGCCGACCGTCATCATCAATGCACCCTTCTTTTATGACGCTCCAACTGAATCTTAATCGCGTCGATCCAACACGTGGTTGCGTCCACTTTATCAAAAATAAATTTTTCAAAGCAAACCCAAACACTTTTTTGTACAAACATTTATATTTTATTACACTCTCGAGTTTGTATAAATATCGAGTTATCACGAAGACGACTTAAAAGTTATTTACAAAAATTCCTATACACGTACGTACCAACTTTGTGAAAATGATCCATTCGGTCAAAGGAAACGTTTGTTTTTTTTGTGCCGATTTTTCAACGAAGCATCCTTATCGTTTACGTACATTAGGAAGATCGATAGGTCGTGGCTTCACTATAAGTAGCACTGGAGATCAGCCTTTAGCGTTTAAAGATGGAAATGCAATTGTTTTTTTTTTGTTTTACATCGAATCGTTTCAAGTAACGATAAGTAACTCGACCCATCTTTTTAGGTTTCTCAGCACAGCCTATCAATTATAATATATCGATAAATCGATGCACTTTACGACTGGCCACGAAATTTTTATGACTTCTATCAAATTATCGAAATTATCGTTTTTGTTTTTCGGTATTTATCTGTTGCTCGATTTCGAGTTTAGCTTCGAGATGAATTCCATTGCTTGATTGTCTCCCTTTCGATGTTCAAGCGCCCGGATCGCATCGGTGTCTGTAACGTAAAATTGTATAATTATTAAAAATCTTTTAATTGATTTTTGCTTGGAAATATCGTGATGCCTATGAAACGCCTTGTTACCTCTGTCAGTTGGTCGTGACAGTTTAAGATGGATCTGCTCCAAAGACTCGATACCACGCTCGTGGCCAGTATCCGGGATTTCGTTGAATTCCAGAAAGGCTTCAGCCATGAATCTCGTCCTCAAAAAATCTTTGTCTTTTACTTCGAACACCAGAATCGCGTTTTCCACATTTCTTTGCTCGGTTGTCAACGGTCTACAAAGCCATAATTGCAATGGGTTATTTATACAGACGCAAAAAAAATTTAGAAATTCTTTTTTGTTCAATAGATTTGAAAATTTAGACTTATAGAAGTTCAGAAATTGAAAATATGTAAAAATCGTAATATTTTGGAAAAATGAAAATTTTCAGAGAAGAGTTAACATTTTTTACTAAATTTAGAGTTATGTAGAAAAAATTCGGAATTTTTTAATGAATATTTAGAAAAGTTTTTTCTAAATTTCATGTGAACATTTGTTCTCGAATTCTCAGAAAGTTCTAGATAAATCTCAGAATTTTTATAAGATAATGAAAAATTTAAGAAAATCTAGAAGATTCTAAAAAATAATTCTAAAATTTTCAGTAGTTTATGAAAAGTGTGATTTTTTTTATGATTGCAAAACATTATAACATTTTCAGATTAGAAAAGTTGTATCATTCTAGATTTTATAAAATACCAACATGTTTCGATTCCAAAAAATTCAAACGTTTTAGGATTAGAAAAATTCCTACAATTCTCAGAAAATTCTTGAACCAACCCCAAGATTTTAATATTTTAAAAAATCCGAAAGTATAAAAAAAATATATAAATATAAAAAATATTAAAAATTTATTTTTCAAAATAAATTACAGAGAACATAATCGAAGATTCTTTTGGTGCTTCAGTCCGATCGATAATCTACTACTCACATGGTTAATGTTTCATCAAATAGGGGAAAGAGTGTCTCCTTCTGGACGTGGGTTTTCGGGGTTTTGATCTCGTTGAATTTTTCTTCCGGTAACAATCTGAGTTTCACGTAAGCGTCACACTTGCCTGCGAGGAACAAAAATGAATGTTTATTTTATTGTTTTTTTTTTCCAAACGATATTCCACCTACTAAGCAAACAATTTAACCGGCATGGTCCCAGATTCATGCACGATGGCGGAATTGATCGTGACGTTTATCCCGAGTAAAGCGATCGGACAAAAAAAGTGGGGGGGGGGGGGCGATCGTTGCATTCAGGAAGATTCTAATACGAAGACGCGTTACGTCACCTGGCTGTCACAAGTGGAATAAAAATGTGTGAATCGCGAATTGATCGAGCATCGACTATTCTATCGATCACGTACTCGTGCCATGCATTATTTTTCATTCCTTCGTCACTGGACCATTTGAACCCTCCGTGGTCACATTTTCTAAAAAGCTTTTTTGTTTCATGTTTGAAATACGTATGACGTATCGTTTCGGACGACCCATAAAAATTCAGGATATTAGTTCGAACCTTTCCAAATAAAAATATGATGGGAAAATATTTTTTCGAATTTTCAAAATAGGGAGAAAAAATTAGCAACGAAGCGTCCAAAACCATTTTTTTACAAAATACACCGTAACTCTGGCAATATTTAATATATTAAATTATTTTTAATATAGTAATATAAAATATTCGGATAATACTCTTGAGATATAATATATATCATAAAAATACAATAATAATGAAAAGTGAGAAATTTATTATAAAAATTAGTTTGAAAAATGTATGGATAATTGTGTATATATAAAAATACAATTTATTGTTCTCCACCACAGTTGACGCAGATAAACATTCTGTACCTGTCGCACATTAATTCTAGATTAAAGTTGCTTTTGGGGTCATTTTGACCCCGGGTGAGCACGGAGGATTAAAAAATGATGGCAGGCATAAAAGTGATAAAAACGAAAAAAAATAAAATAAAGAAAAATGATTGGATCCAATGATAAAGAATCTTGAAGAGAGAAGGACACAAATTTCATACTCAAGATGATTTTACATACTTGTCTTCATCTCTTTCAGTCTTTGTTTTGATTTTGAGTGAAGTTTGCGCTCGATAGTCGACAGCTTGCCTATAAAATCGCCTACAAATTGAAATAAACAAAAAAAGTGGAGACAAAAAGTATAATCGAAGCGACGAGTCGACCGTTTTTCTTCCGCCGAAAAAAAAAATGAATTTTTCATTTTGGAATTTTTTGGCCCCCTATTTTGTTTGTATTTTTGCTTATCGTTGGATAGAAATTTTAAAAATCGTTTGGTAATCTTACCGTTGCTGTCCATCGGCCTCAAGTTTCGTGCGTTCAGTATTTGGACGTTCAACGAATTGTCGATGAATTGGGCTCTAACCGTGAGCATACCGTGAACCGATTCTTCGGCGCTTTTCGCCTTTTGGACTCTCTCTATGTTGTAACGATGAATCAATTCCGCAGTCTCCATACCGTGAAGCTCCAAAAGGTGCTCTATTTTCTCCAGCACTTGAACGTTCGCGGTCTCGTCCGCACCGAGATTGAAGAAACGTATCAGGGTGTGAAGAGTACGATGGAGATTCGAGTAGAACGACGGTGGTCTTCTTTTCTAATAATTCGTCGAAAAATATTTCGTCGTGTTAAAAACAAAGAAAATCAATATAACTTCACCCATTTTCCAATACAGTTTTTGTGAAGCACATTGAGCGTGAAAATTTGTGCCTTTTTAGGAGAAAACTGTACGAAAAAATTTGAGGTTTTTATGAAAAAAATTAGACGCGAAAATTTTGGCGGAAAAGTTAAGCTTGAAAATTCGTAACTTTTGTAAAAAAAAAGCTGACTGAATATTTGTGGTTTTTTTTTAAATACTGGTAGAAAATGTACAGTTTTTGTGAGAGAACTGGATTAAAAATTTTGTGGTTTTCCTGAAAAAACCGAGTTCGAAAATTTGCCGATTTTACGAAAAAAACTGAGTTAAAAAATTCGTGATTTTAGAGAGAAAACTAATTTCGAAAATTCGTAGTTTTCGTAAGAGAGCTGAGTTTGAAAGTTGATCATTTTCGTGAAAAAACTGGGCTCGGAAGTTCGTGGTTTTCATGAAAAAAAAAAACTGAAAAGGAAACTTGTTTGTTTTTACAAGAAAACTGGATTAAAAAATTCGTGATTTTCGTGAGAAAAATGGTCTCAAAAATTTGTTGATTTTCATGAGCATGTGCTTGAAAATTAATGAGTTTATGTCTATAAAAACTACCATTTTTATTCCAAAAACTGTCAAATTCATATGTTTCGAACCACCAATAAATTAAGTCGATTTTCAAATATCCATTAAATAAAATCTCAAGCCTGGAACCAACTTCAGAAAATCTTAATTCAACCGATTTCCACTAAAAATAATTTACGTTTTAAGGGGTTTGCATATATCGATATCGGAATGAGCCTTTGAAAGGAAAAGTGTATTTACCTCTAGATTGTTGTTGACGAGTTGATAGAGAGTTTCGGACATAATTTCCCAAATAACGAGAAGTATTCTCTGGAAGTTGTCTTCGTTGAGATTATCGTGAAGTGTGGTGATATTTTCATCGAGATAACGGAGAAGTCGATCAAGGGCGTTGCTTTCAGTATCGACGAGTTCGGCACCTTCCATCAAGTATCTGCTCATGGCAGGGGCCATTTTGTTCGCAACGACCTCGAGCAATTCGACTATTTTGTTTTTGACGGTGTCAGTTGCATTTTCGATAATGAGCTCGAGGGTTTGTCGACAGCGGTCAGCCTCTTGCTGTGTTTTATTTTCGCCAAGTGCATCTACGAGGGCCTGAAGGCCAAGGTCGTTCGCCCATGGTTTTATCGATGATCTTATGTAATCAATGTTGTTTATAGCGAAACACCACGCGGTCGAGACTTGAAACTTTTTCTCGTAAACGCTACTCGTGTTTTCGCTTTCTTGATCCAACTGCGTCACTTTTTCCACTTTCGCTGACATCATGTCGGCGTAGGATATGGAACACTTGCAAATATCCTGAGAAAAAAAGGGACATTTAGTAGATTGAAGAGGAAATTTGGGAGGAAACTCTAATTTTTAACTCCAACTTAAAGTTTGATGGCGACTTCGAAAAATCGTCTTTTTGACATTTTTTCGTAGTCCATACTTTTCGAAGCATTGAAAAGATAAGAATAGAGCGAAGTAAAGAAATTAATGAAAAATTTAAAAATTGAGGAAAAATTGAAGAAGTTAACGAAAAAGTAAGAAATTAGCGAAAAATTGAAGAAGTTAATGAAAAATTGAAGAACTTAACGAAAAATTGAAGAAGTTAACGAAAAATTGAAGAACTTGACGAAAAATTGAAGAACTTAACGAAAAATTGAATAATCTCACGAGAAATTGAAGAAATTAACGAAAAATTGAAAAATCAATGAAAAACTGAAACAATTAATGAATAATTGCGACCATTAATGAAAAACTCAAAAAATTAACGAAAAACTGCAAAAATTAATTAAAAGAATTAATTCCTTGGAAAACCAAATAAACCCAAACACTCCTGTTAGCCTATAAATTTCCAATACTTACGTCGATAATTTTAGCGATGAAGGTATACGACCCCTCGATATCCGGCCAAGCCAATTGAGTCCAAAAAATTTTGATCTGGCAAAAAATACCCAACGTATCGACCGCGCTCGAACTGTACAGGACGCTGGCGTCCACAGGTTGAAGGGTGTCGAATTTGACGGCTCTGTCGATTCTCGTGAGCGCCTTGTACACCGCCATGTCAAGCCAATGAGCAACCCCGGCACGGAACCAATCGTGATAACTCTGAATCTTCGTGTTCTCCAGGCCGTCTATACATAGTACTTGGCCGAGTCTGTCATTCATGGTAATCGTCATTATAAATGTGTTTTTTCACACTGGCAATGTTGATTAAGGGGACACGCTACTGGGATTTAAGAAAATCGTTTTTTTCTGCACCTTCTTTTAGCACGTACTTTCAGAAATATGTATATAAAAAATGGTGTTCCAATTAACTTTTATTTATATTAAAAATTGATTATTTAGATTTTTTATATTTTTCAATTTATTATATATTTTTCATTTATTTATTTTATCACGAATAAATTATAAATTTATAGAAATTTAAGCAGAAATATTAGAACATTTTTTTTTATCGAATTTAGTGTACGTAAAATAACATATATTTAATAGAATCTAATAAAACAATTATTAAAATATATTAAATAAATAACGAAAAGAGAACAAAGACTGTTACATTGGGGAACCCCCTTAAAAAGACCTGATCTATCAACCATTCCAATCAATGATGAAAATCAATGAATCTGACTTACACAGCGAATCTCTGAAGAGTCAGGTAGAGTTCGAAGAGTGTGGTGCCGAGTGAGAGTTCAGCATCGTCGTTATTGTCGACTTCGATCCGTTTCAATCGAAGGCAAACGTCTTCAACGATAATCATGCACAGATCGCTGACTCGTTTTTCGTACATTATGTACAAAGTTCGAGCGTATGGAAAATTGATTTTTCTGTGAGAAAATATATAAATTAAAAAATATAAATATAAAAATAAATAAAATATAAAAATATATAAAATATATAAATAAGGATATCCATCATCAATTCCCTTGGAAAAAGATGATTAATCAAAGGAATAATTACTTGATGAACATTCTGTCGTAAACTTCTGCCGCTCTTTGCAGATCAGCTCTGACCAATTGTATGATTTTTATGTGATGTTTAACCGCTTCTTCATCGCTGTCCGTTTCCGGAGTGTTGTTTTGTAAAATATGATCCCACCATTCGGCACCACCTTGAACAACCGTGTGCTCAAGTGCCTGCAAAACGTCTATCCTGGTGTCATCCGCCTCGGGAAACCAAGCGTACATCTTCGTCGGAAACAAGTCAAAGTCTTCAGGAACATTGAGGGTAGAAATGGACGAGAGTATTCTGCAAACGGTATCAATCGATGGCGATTAGTTCTGACTTTATTCACCATGTACCTATTCTTAGGAGTTTGATATTGAATCCCAATATAAACGGCTTATAGCATAGTGGTATTCAATTCATAATTCGTTATGCAACCGTTCGATGTATCTTTCGTAGCAATTTATAACCGCACAGCATCAACCCTGATTTCCAATCAGTTTTATGCACGACTTCCATTTGGCTTTGAGGGCGTTGCTCCGCGGAAATAGACTTTTACTCGCGTCAAATTTCTTTGCGAAAAATAGAAATTCTGATCGATGCTTGGTCCAATATTTGATGCTTTCTTTCCATCTCGTTTTTTTAGTTATTAAATGCTGAATCATCTTATCAATAGACTAATTAGCTCAGTGAATTTAAAATTAATTTATTAACGATTTACTGGAATTACTGAATAATAGATTTGCTTTTTACAAGGGCTAACATACTAATTATGGATTATTGAAGTTCATTGGGTTATTCTCATTGACGGTTATTGCGTTTCCATAAATATAGTTTGAGGCTTTGCCCATACGCCGCCAACGTTGAAACCTCGTAAACAAGGTCGACCAATTTAAAAATCGTGAGAATGGGACGATGACCATTAACCCGCCAAATTTGAAAAAAAAAAGTTGTGAATGGCCATACGAAAAAGTCGAGTATATAGCAGCTGCGGTCCGCTCATGGTTTTTTTTTGTACATCGTAGTTTAGTGTACAGGCACGAGTAAAATTTTAAACAAGCATTTATAAAATAATCTTCATCGAGGCTACATAACATTTTATCTAGATGGAATCTTATCTCGATAGAATGTTATCTAAATAGAATTGGATCTAGATAGAATATTTTATAAATAAAATCTTATCTAAGTAAAATTTTATTCAGATAAAATCTTATCTACGTAGAACAAGATCTAGATGGAATGTTATATAGATAAAAAAATTTCTAAATATAATCTTAGATTATATTTAGATAAATGTAGATCTTAGATAATATTAATTAAGTTATCTATATACAATATTATCCATATAGAATTGTATAAAATGACGGTTTTACCCCAAAATGGCGCCCATCTGTGTCATCACGTTCTTGTCGCCATCCGCCAGTCTTCTGATTTTTCGAATGCTGTTCAAACACGAATGCAGAAGTTTCCGCGTGGCATCCCAGAAGAGGATGACTTCGTCATTCGAAAAAAGTCCGCCTTCCATTGGCCTCAGCAATTCGATGGCTAACTTGTTGAAGACGGAGAAGTGCAATGGATGTTTCTGATGGATCCTTGAGTATTCGACCCACTGTGACAAGGCAACGTTTCTTCCCAGCAATCCCTTTTGGGCACAATGTTGAAGCACCAAAGCTTCGGCGGCGCCTGACCATCTGCCGCACCAACAGTACTTCTCGGTCTTTTCCGTTTCCAGCTCGTGCAGCAACAAGATGCGCAACAAGTGACGATGTTCCTGGGCTGCGACACGTGTATTGTGTTCCGCGCTGAACGCCAATCTCAAACGGACTACACCACGACGCTTAGATTTGTGTTTCTTTTCCAATGAGTACCACATCGTGTGTCCCGTCACTGGAATGTCCTGGAGACCATTTGATAGGTCATTTTCACGCAGTAATAATTTTGATGTAAAAGTACATAATTTAAGATACTACTAGGGGATTGATTAGTCAATAGTATATTTATAACCAGCAAAAATAAATATAATGTTTTTTTAAATAATTCTTATTGTAAAAATGATGATTTTTCAAAATGACGTTTTGCACAAACCTTCAAAGGGATTCTACTGCGTCCTATGAACTCGTTGTCGTGACTTCCCGTGGTTGCAGTTACGGCTATTTCTTTCGCGAGCTTCACCAATCCCCTGACACCCTTAACGTCCTTCACTTTACTCATTTTTTCTGGCACAGTTTCCGCTGCATCGAAATCCCTGAACGATATCAATAAATATATGAAAAATCATGAGGCTGGTGATATGTGATTTTCAGTCGTGAATTTCAGGTCACGATTGGGTATTTTATATCACTTCGTACTTACCAAACTTCGAGGCAGAGGCAATCGTTTTCCGCATCTTCCAGTGGCCTGTACATCGAAACGATAAAATTTTTTTTATTTATATATGTATACCTACATTCGTTTCAATATCGTCTTTGACTGACCGACACTGATTACGGCCATTTCTCGTGAAAAGTGAACTCACAGCTCGAAATGTTCTTCCCACACTGGACTTAGGGTTGCAGTCTTAACGGCTGTGTTGTAGCGTCGGGTCGGCGTTGATTCGAGATATAAAGCGCAGAAGGGATCGCTTTTGCCATTCGCATCTTTGGAAACTAATTCCTTGGCCTCTATGACCTCCACATTCAGATGCATCACGGGAGCCTGATTAAATATTTATTTACTTTTATTTCTTAACTTTCAACGAATACCATAGTCAGTTTTTATGTATCAGCTATCCCAATCCAATCCTTTTCTACCCATCCCTTTGAATTGACCCACAGTCTAAACTAACACATTTTTCGAGGGCACGGGGAAACTGCGATTTATTTCTTAACTTTCAACGAAGACCATAGTCAGTTTTTATGTATCAGCTATCCCAACCCAATCCTTTTCTACCCATCCCTTTGAATTGACCCACAGTCGAAACTAACGCATTTTCCGAGGGCACGGGGAAACTGCGATAAACTCGTGCCAGAATAGATGGCCCTGCCTGTTTTTATCACATTTGTGATTTACAGTATTTTACTCATTTTGAGGTAGTCTCATTTGAGTGATAAATTTATAAGAATATTAATTGTAATTAATTCATATGAATTGTAATTAATTAATATGAATTGTAATTAATTTATATTAATTGTAATTAATTTATATTAATTGTAATTAATTTATATTAATTAATCGCATTTGGATCATCCATCCACCAATGTTGATGGGCTCGACCAAATATTTATTTTGTAATGAATACAAGAAATTTGACTCTCGAAAAAATTTCGAAAATTGACGACTTCGTCAGTATTTTGAATACATTTCTTTAGTCTTTTTCAAAAAAAGGAAAAAAAGTATTGCTCCGAGATTTAGTAAAGATTTCTAACCTCCATATTTCTCGTGTCCTCCAAAACTTGCTCGTGCGTCTCATTGTCGACCTTGAAAGCTTGCTGGAGATGGTTCAAGAGTGCATCCTGTCCGCACTCGTTCGACACGTCGTAACCGACCTGATGTTGCGTCATGTAAACTAGAGTCGTGTAAAGCTCTTCAATCTGGAACGAACGTCAGTGACGCCAAAGCGTTAAACAATAAAAAAGGAAGAACACGAAGATCGAGATACTTCAATTAAACGAGACTCGAGCTTTGGGAATTTTCATTCCTTCGTTTGATTTAAGTAGAAAATGGGTCTCGTTATTGAAGATTCAGCGCGACAAGAATGATTGCGTGGCAGAGATATTTCAATGTTGAAATACATTTTCCTGAGTGTTCCTACTTCGAACGATCCAAGTCGAGAATTCTCACGTTGTCAGTTATCGCGATTTGCAAAATCCCCATCTTTTGTGGAAACCGAATCAAAAATCATTTTTCATGTTCTTGTCATCACAGGAAATTGTGCAGACGAGAATGGGCGTTGAAAAAATTGATTGTGACACGATTATTAAATTTTTTGAACAAGTCTGTACCTATTAACCCCAACTTGAACAAAATCAATTTCTACCAATAAATCAGTCACTCGCTGTATTAAGGAATTACTGGAAAAATATTGAAAAATCAATGACTATTAAAAGATCGAAACTTAAGGATTTATAGATCTTGATAGAATAATTATACAAATTTAAAAATTAGGAAATTAATTTTTGTTTGATACTTATATTAAAGAAATGTTTACTAAGTAATTTCGTTATTATAAATTTAATTCATAATTGCTTAAAAAAAAACAAAACCGAATTTTAAAAAACTTCAAATTACATACTAAAATAAAAAATTCGTGATTCAAATAAATAATATAGTAATTATAATATAATTACGAAGATGGGAGTTTAAAACAGTCGCCAATGGGAAAACAGTATTCGCAAACGTTGATGATTGCAAAACGAATCGATCCAAATCGCTGCAAAATATTAAAATATTATATTATCAAGATATTTATCAAGCGATTGTTTAAGCTGAGTTTTAAATAGATCGACTACGTTATCGCGCTTAATATTCAGTTAATAATATTGATATTTATTAATTTTATTATAATTTAATATTATTTAAATAATATTTATTGCGAATTAATAAATATTTATTTTAACGATGAATTAATCAGCAACCATTGGAAACCGCAATATATCTACTTTTATCTGGGTTTGTATAATTTATTCATTAACAACTTTTTACAAGGTTAAATCGACGATTCCCCTATTTCGAACGAACTTTTTAACAATCCATTCCCTGATACCTTAAAACTCAAACAAGGTCATACCAGGTCATCGCAACGTACCAGTACCAATCGTGACATATGTTTGGATTTGTTTGGGTTCAAGTTTGGGTCTCGAGATTAACGATTACAAATGTTTCAAAAATAAAAATATTAGCAATTGGTCAATTACGTTTTTTCGAAATCGGACTCACCGTCATGGTACGAAGAATCGCACTCGTTTTTCTTTCGAGTTCCGCTTTCGGAACTCCCCTAAAGGTATTACGATTTCGTTGCAGAGTTCCCATCCTCTGGAGCATATTTATTTTAACCATCGTTATTTCAATGAAAAATAATCGTTCGATGGTCGATTCGAGGGATCGAACGTCACTTAATCCACAAAATCATTTCCGTCGAAATAAGTGTCGCAACGTTAATCACGTTGTTTCTTTCTCGATGTATCTTTCGAGTCTTCGACTTTTGTCTCGCGGTTGAATCTTTTTTTAACGTTCTCGGCACGCATACGGTCACCCAAAAATTTCGCCGAGTTATTCCTTCTACCTCGCCTGCACACGTGTTCACTTGCTACGCAATTGTTATTTTTATTTCGATGTCTTTTTTCATTTTTTTTTTATTCACTGTCAAAAGATCGTTCTTGGCTCAGCGCGAACTGTTTTTTTTTTTTAAACAAAGAGAAATTGATTACCGAACAGCTGGTAGTGGAAACAAAGAAAAAAAAAGAAGAGAAAATTTCGTCGTTC
The DNA here is from genome assembly GCA_030522765.1 of Ophioninae sp. B BG-2022a. Classification (NCBI taxonomy): domain Eukaryota; kingdom Metazoa; phylum Arthropoda; class Insecta; order Hymenoptera; family Ichneumonidae; species Ophioninae sp. B BG-2022a. Next base: position 26,439 of record JAPYZJ010000210.1, read on the forward strand.
CCCGGACGAGTGGAGGTTCGCTTCTGTTTCGATTCGCGCATCATCGTACGCTCGTCGATTCAACTTTGACCGGTGGAACACTCGCGCTCCATCGGGACATTAAATAGACTCGGTCGACTTTCTCGCTAAATGCAACTCGAGCACTCTTCGTAATCGTTGTGACGATTAGTCGAAAAAAAAAAAAATCAAACGTACGAAAACCGTTGAAAAAGAAAAAAAGAGAGAGAGGGAAGGGGAAGGGGAAGGGAGGGGGGAATGAACTTGGATTTTGTCTTTGTTCGTCAATGATGAACCACGACACGACCTTTTCGAATCTTATCGAGTCAATAGACGAGAGAGGGGGACCCAAGCATATCCAATCGTGTTCACATACATTGGGCATTGGCCAGTGAGCGTCTTCATTTGTATAGACGACTTTTTCGTGCTGTAATTAGATTCAGTGGTAATCACCGGAGGATCCGGCGTTCAATGGCATAACCGTTGTCAATTTAAACCACGATTTACCAGTCGCTCAGACTTGTCGTTAACACCAGCCCGAAATAAAATCGAAACGTTCAAAAAATGGCAAAGTGTAAAACTTTTCTGTCAGCTTTTTTTGCAATTCAATTGAATTACGAGCTGCAACGAAAACGAAGAATTTGTTAAATAAACGATTCGTGAGGTTAAATAAGTATGGCGTGATGTAGACTTGTAAATCTACAATTCTACAATTTTTAACTAATTTTCTATCTGATAATCCATCCAGTAATTAAATTAGATTTTACTTAGTATTTGTACCGATAAATAATAGTTTAATTGATGAATTTATTAGTTAGCTAATGACTTGAATCAATTCATTAATTAATCACTGAAATAAATTAATAAATTGATGACTTAAATCAATCAATTAATTAAACAATCACTTAAATCTATTAAATATCTAATTAGTTAATCATTGTTGAGTATTTCCTTCATTATTCACTAATATAGTGAATATTATTTCAGTATTAATAATACTGAATATTGAATATTGAATATTGAATAGTGAATATTGAATATTGAATAGTGAATATTAGTTCAATATTAACAATAACTGCATAATATTAGAAACTTATTAGCTAATAGTCAAAACAATCCAGGTGATTGATAAAAAAGATTGTTATTTCATTGATCAACGTTTCTTGATTGTTTTCAGAAATAACTTCGTGAAGTATTGTACGAATTTGTAGACAAAACAAAAAAGAGTCGTTTTTCAAGATCATGGGAGAAAGAACATACGAGTCGTCGATAAAAGTATTTCGAATGAAATGAAAAGCTATGTATTTTTGCTGCAAGCTCGAGGGTTCTTCGTCGATAATAAATCCCCGTTCAATGGCCTGTCGTATTTATTTTCGACAACAATAACATACGGGGCAACGGTGACCCGAATGATCACGTGACACGAAGAAAAGCATCGAGGAAGAGCCCAGTTGCTTCGTCAGAGTCGACGAGATTAAACGTAATCCACTTATCAGACACGATTCTTTGGAGGGTTCAAGGTCCTCCGTGAACTATAAACGGTGCCAATACGTACGAGGTTTGTTCCAAAAATAAGATAATTTTTTATCTTTATCGAAAAATATTTATTTGTTCATCAATTTTTTTATTCATCTATTTTTTATTCTATAAATAAATTTTTTGAAAAGAGGTATTGTACGATTGTATAATACAATTGTTTTTTATTTTTTATCGAAAAATATTTATTTGTTCATCAATTTTTTTATTCATCTATTTTTTATTCTATAAATAAATATTTTGATAAGAGGTTTTATCTTTATCGACTTTTTATCTTTATCGAAAAATATTTATTTGTTCATCAATTTTTTTATTCATCTATTTTTTATTCTTTACATAAATATTTTTCTAAGAGGAACAATTGTACACCGAACAAATAAAACAATGTGCCAGAAATTTGGTATTGAATATTTGTCAACGAGTTACTGGTGGACGTAACCGCAAGAAATTAGCTTACGATAGATAGAGGAAAACGGAGAAATGAAAGGGATCTAACGGTGGATTTAGCTGATCATAACTAGGCCGCATCCCGTTTAAACTAGTGAGACTAAAGGAGCTATAGGACAAGTGCAACTCGCGATGTGCGTCCGCATACGTTCTGACAATTGCGTCCAATGAAAGTTGATACGGGGACAATTAGCTGATTGACCATAAGGCTTGCTCCGCGGGCTAGAAAACTTACTAAACCTACACATAGGTGGCGAATGCGAAGAGGAACTCCAAAATTCATATTTGCGTAATGAAAAAAATGTACCATTAATTTCAATTTACATTTGCGTGAAAAAAAATTTGAAATTGAAGAAGATTCCACTATTTTCAAATTTATTTAAATCCGCTCCCATTTTATTTAATTTATCAATTTGACAACTTTATTCAAGTTAAGCAAACAAAGATTTAAAATATGGATCGATTCTACAATTTATACGATTTAATAAAGTTTTAACGAATATTTCATTTTTATTAAAAAAAAAAATTTTTTTATGACTGTGAAATAGGGTTCCCCTTAATATTTATTTCTGGAGTTTCCAACGTATATTTTTACGGCTACGTATTGACTTTTCGAATTAAACCTTGCTTTATCAGTCCATATTTCCCTATATCGCATTTGCTGAATGGCACAGGGAAAGTGTAAAAAACCTGTGCCAGAATAGATGGCCCCCCTATTATTCTGATTCTCTAGTGCATAGACGTGGATCAAAGTATCGGGTTTCCGGTCACTGTTTAATGTGCCATCCTCAGGCACACAACTAAGCGGTCACCGCTCCGAGTACGGGTCATATTTTAGCAGTTTCAGATTGACGAAACTCTGTTTGATGTTCTTCGATTTTACAATTCGTTATGCAACTGTTTTCGATGTATCTTTCGTAGCAATTTATAACCGCACAGCATCAACCCTGATTTCCAATCAGTTTTATGCACGAATTCCATTTGGCTGTGAGGGCGTTGCTCCGCGGAAATAGACTTTTACTCGCGTCAAATTTCTTTGCGAAAAATAGAAATTCTGATCGATGCTCGTTTCAATATTTGATGCTTTTTTTCCATCTCGTTTTTTAGTTCTTAAATGCTGAATCATCTTATCAAGAGACTAATTAGCTCAGTGAATTTAAAATTAATTTATTAACGATTTACTGGAATTACTGGATAATAAATTTTCTTTTTGCAAGGGCTAACATACTAATTATGGATTATTGAAGTTCATTGCGTTATTCTCATTGACGGTTATTGCGTTTCCATAAAAATAGTTTCAGTCTTTGCCCTTACGCCGCCAACGTTGAAACCTCGTAAATAAGGTCGACCAATTTAAAAATCGTGAGAATGGGACGATGACTATCAGCGCACGCGGCAAATTTGAAAAAAAAAGGTTGTGAATGAAATTACGAAAAAGTCAACTAAATAGCAGTTCCCGATCAGTCACGATTATTTTTGCATCCCCGTTTAAAGTTGCAGAAAAGAGTACAATTTTAAACGATCATTTACAAAATGATTTTTTTTTCGATTTTACGTAGAATCTCATACAAAAACAATTTCGCCAAATCCGGAATGTTCAATAATTAATCGTCTGTCGAGAAACGTATTTCCCCAACTGCTGTAAACATTTATTTTCAGAGTTTCGCAAGCGTGACCTTAAGATTCGATAACACCGATAATTAATATTCTTCCGCGCAGCTGCGATGAAATATTTCTTTCAAGAAAATAAAAAAACAATAAGTCGTTGCTCTTTATTTTACGCCGCACTTTTTCACCTTGATCCGATAGCTAGTTAATTACCTGATAATTTTCAACCAAAATGAATCAATTAAATCCTTTTTTTAAATTACTTTCAAATCTGATTAATTCACTTGCAGCACTAATTTTATCGACAACACTATATCCATGCTTGTAATTCACCACTTCCGGAATAATTGCATGCACAAACGTTGTACAAGGCCAGTACAACGTTTACGTAACAAAAAAATTAAGAAACACCCTTTTATTATGGCATTTTTAAAAATTGTTTATAAAATTCAAATTAATTTGTAAAATAAATTAAATTGAATTAAATAAAAATCTCTCTTTATGATATTCTGAGAAATTATTTTTTGAGTTCGAATTAATTTGTAAAATAAATTTAAATAATTTAAATTAAATTAAAATTCAAATTAATTTTTTTAATCAATTTAATTGAATTATCAATTAAATTGGCACCGCAAAATTTGATTCCCTCGCTGACACGCGAGTACGGATACTTGTTTCGAACTGTTAGCCCGATTCTTGTTTTCGACCCTCGCACTCGCCAACTCATCGACGATTTTCTTTTACCGATAAAAATTGACGAAACCGGGAGAGGGGATGTCGTTGCACTCACGGTAGTTTCGAGATAAATGCGCGAAAAGAAGAACGATGAAGAAGATAGTGGCGTAACGGTGGCAAACTCAGCACTGGCCAGGAATAGATGGACCGACCAACGAATCGGAGATAGTACATTCGTCGTCAAGACGAATCCTTGTGTCGCTCGAGACGACGACGTTTCGTTCTCCCTCGGGCCACTTTGCGTTATGTATATTCGTTGAGCATATCGAGTACACGCAAGCGCAACGGGATTACTAAGTTTTACTAAGTTACTATATTTAAATATATATTTAAAAATATATTGATTGTTTATTTATTTATAAATTTATATTAATAGAAATGATATATCATTTATTGAATTTTTAAATTAAATCGAAATATATATATATATATATATATATTGGACGGCCTTTGCTTTAGTTAATTTGTTAAATTTATAGATATATGAATATTTATTGGTCGATTTGTCATTTTTGTTAAGTTATGTTAGGCAAAGACAGTTTTTCAGGTTTCAGATTTTATTACGAAAAAAAAAATAATTTGAAAACATTATACAAATTTTGGATTTCCGGGCTGTATGGTTTTATAGTTATAAACTACAAAATATATATTTTTGAACATATTTAGAAAAAGTTTATAAACTATATTTATGAATATATTGAAAAAATAAAATATATAAAAAAGTGTATATATGTATAAATATAATATATAAAATTTTCATATATGAATATATAAAATATATTTGAATTTATTGAAAAAATGGATTTCGCTTTTTAATCCAAAATCAACTATGCTTTTGGAAAATTAAGGGATTATTCATGTTGTATTCAGGTAACAGTGGATCGATTTTGATTAAAAAAAATTACAATTTTTTTTAGGTTAATGTTTCTAGACTTTTTCCGTTCTAAATAATGTTGCTCGCGACCCACTAGCCTTGGGAAAACGCCGTTGATTTCAGCGAGAAAAGTGCTACAAGAGCGGAGTCAGAGAACTCGAATTAGACAATTGTACGAGGAGTCGTCGTGATTTATCGCAAATACGAGATAGCCCAACCGTTTTGCACGTGTCGTTCACAGGGATCGCGAGCACAAGAGAATCCAACAGGTTTTACTGCAGCTTGAAATAACTACCCTTGAGCCGGTTAGCGGGCCTCATCCCCGGTGTAATAATCCCAAAGTAGTACGAGAATTCTATTTTCTCACTGTCAACGGCATTTCCCGAGGCACCGTAACTACTCAGTGGAGTTAAAATTGAGTGGACTGGAGATATCTCAAAAGCCGGATATACACGAGTCACGTTCAAGCTTTTTGACAGAAACATGACTCTCGTTACGAAATAATTAGTTAATTATTTCCAATCGTTTTGGAAATCGCTTTGTTACCTTTAAAGAAAAAATAAACAGAATAAAAATTAAATTAACCAAACTGAAAGTTAAAAAATGTAATCAAATTGAAATTAAAAAAATTAAACCAAATCAGAATTTCAAAAATGTCATTGAATTGCAATTTAAAAAATTAAAATGAATTGAAATTCAAAAAATTTAACCGAATAAGAATAATTGTATTGAATTTAAACAACGACGATCTTGTGAAGAAAAAATTATTCCAAATATTTGTAATAACGCCAACACACCGGAAGTTAAACACGAAACCGTAAATCTCTGACCGGAAATACGCTTTTCAAAGACGGTCCTAAAAACATTCGGAAAACTTTGGATTCAATTCACTTTACATTTCGACGCTGTATTTTCGGATACATTTTCTACTTGGGAACGTAGGATATTTTTACGGAGTGACTATTTTTTTCCGGTTGAATACGTTGGAAATTTCGAGTAAAAAATATATGTAAAACTCAATCAGACGCGATTTTATGGAAAAATAATGTTTTTATAAAATTCTTATCATTTTTTATCAATGTTATTAAAAAATTTCCTACGAATTTTCATACGTTAAATATTAAAGATTCTTTCGATTGTTTGTATTGCATCAACCATATGCAATTCTAGAAACAATCGACCACAATAGTGGCGCTCCCAGTAAGCATATAATTATTTTTACAAAATCTGACATACCCCAATGCTTATATTTTTAAACGAAGAAAACTTGGATAAAATCAGACGAACAGTTTTTGAAATAATAATTCCTAAAGTTAACCTATTTTTTTGTCTACTCGCTAGTGCCTCTTTAACTATTTTTTTTCTCAGCATCATTTTACTTTCAGGTTATTTTTAACGAAGGTTGTTTTTTTTTTCAAAATCTGTTGGGAATTAGGTATCAGCTGAATGGAATGTACCGGCAAGCTGCAAATAAAAAGGTAGCCCGAGGAGATTCGTAATCTGCTGGCGAAGATGTTGAACAGATGAGCAACTGTTTCGTTCCATTTAATCACTCTCACGCATATGACGACCGCCCATACGTTTACATACACTTTACACACCGCAGTCTCATTGAAAAATTTAATTCGCTCTAAACTACGAGCAAATACGAATCTCGTATGTGTACAGACTTTGTACAAAAGTGAATAGAAAAATTGAGATTTTCTGACTTTTAGTATAATAAGTTCAACCCTGTTAATGACGTCTGCAGCTGATAGTGCTGTCATTAAACGATAAGAAAAATGAATCTCGCACATGAGCGGCATCGCAATCATGTGCGAGATGAAAATAAACAACACGTTCGATTGGGAAACCATCCAAATTACGAATAATGATTTTGTTCGAGATAATCATTATTTATAATGATACATAATGTTTATAATATAAAATAGTACAAAAAAGTAAAGAAACAGAAAATTACTTCATTTTTATACTGTTTTTTGAAGTTCGGTGTCTGTAAAAAATGGTCGTGTCAAGATGAAAAAAAAAGGATTTTGAAGCAAATTTTTACTTTTGAGATCTACTGGTAAATTAATGTATGAACTGGGATTATTGCAGAATCATAAGAAATCACGCGAAATCGAAATTTCGATGTTTTAATATTTTTTATTCCAAATGTCCACGAATTGGAGATTTTTAAAAATTAAATTAGTTTACCCATTATTTAGCTTGTTTATTCAACTTCAATTTCATTTTTTAGTAGTCTCTCTACGTCGATTTTTTGCTGAGATATCCAACTTTCAAATAATTTTTAATTGTACTTGTCTTGTCTTGTCTTTCTTACAAAATGACAAAATGTTTTTGAAATTGTAGTAAATGTAGTATCGCTGTTTGTAAATCGACATCACCACTTTTTCAAAGTAAAAAAACTCAACAAACCCAATAAAAGTAAAAAAAAAACCTAATAAACCCAAACGAACAAATACAAGAGACACTTACGTCCCTCTTGTGGTCAGCCCTAGAAACTTTCGATCACGTTTTTTATAGTCACATAGTTTAAGAGCTTAGTAGAGAGAAAATTTATTATAAGTTTATAAGTTATTATAAAGTTTATATAAGTTTATAACTTAAATTTATTATAAGAGAAAATTTATTATGAGCAAACGATTGGAAGTATTTATTATAAGCAAAATTGGAAGACACAAAAAAAAAGAGAGACGAAAAGGCACTGTGAATTTCGTAAAGCAATAGGAATAAAATAGAGCACTCACATTCCAGCCGACTGATCCGATGATTATATCCGTGGCGTTTTCATTCTCGTCTCTGTCACTGTCCGATTCGAGGAGAGCTTCGTTCGGTTCCTCGATACTTCCAGCTTCGCTGATATCCGCGATATTATCATCATCCGATTTGTCATGTCTGATCGGTAACGGGCCTTCCGCAGCTTCCTGGGCTTTCACTCTTTCGGCCAGCAGAGTGCCTAGATTTTCGAAAAAACCGCCATCCGATTCTTGTATCCTGCGAACCATTTATTTATGTAATTTAGGACCGGAAATTATTCAAAAATTATTAAAATTATTTTAAAAAAATTTAATTAATTTTCTATTTTTATTCGTGCTACTACAATATACATTCAGCCAATCCTCGCACGCTGGATTGCTAAATAATGAACATAGCGGTGCCCGCATACGCAAGAACGTAAATGTGTATGCCAACACGTAATTAGCGATCAGGCTAAACAGCCTGGGTTCTCTCACGCGCGTCCATGCTTCTACCAAATTTATTAACTCGACCAACCGACGACCTTTCAAACGAAAAGTCGTCACTTTCGAACAGCAAAGTGCGCACACTTGACCCGATTGTCTATACGTCATTCATTCAAGCTTTTAGCAAAACAAACGTCTAAAATACTCGAAGATAACGCAGCCTACGAATAATCACATTTCACAAAAAGCCAGTCCAACTAATCGAACAATGAGACACCACCACTTGTTTCATTCCGTTTCACCTGCTGTGAATGAAGTTGTGAGCAGCGAATTTCCAATAGATGCTCGCCATCGTGACCGGCTTTACTTCCGGTTTTTGTGTCATTCGAAACGCCGCAATCGCGAAGTAAGGATGCTTCTCGTCCGATTTCACAAAATGGGCCATTTTTCGTTGACCCTTTTTCCTTCGAAGTACGTAAAGAAAAAAAAGGAGAAAAAAAAAAAAAAATCGTAAACAAACGAGACAATTCGTATACTTTTTTAGAAAGCAAAAATCCAACTTGACGATACCACACGCACTGGTTTAAGTTTCGATCGATGAAAAAAAAAAATGTGATTCGCGAACGCTCACGGTTCTTGCTTGACTGCGGTTTTATAAATTTCCTTGTATCTACGTACAGGACAAAACGGCAAAGTAGGTGGTAGTAGGAGACGATTCGAACGAACTACCTTCAGCAACGTTCTTCAATAACCCACGGAGAATTGGTTCTCAGAGCTGGGTGTTTCGAAAAAAAAAGAAAAAAAAGCAAAAAAAAACGTCTTCGCCTATAATAAACGTGCGTCTATTGGGATCGTGATAGTGAGAAATGAATTTTACAATGTGTACCCTTTCGTACCGTTTATCGTATTGCGTGACAGCGTTTTGTCACTATCTTCGGAATTTAATCAATGACACATTCTTGCTTATCGGTTTTATGCACGAATTATAACCTGGGTATATTCGTAGTAATAATGTACACCGCCTAGCTCACTTTTTTTCTATAGCCATCGCTCTGAATTATGTAAGGTTATAAAAAGAAAAAAAAACAGACTTCTTCGGATTGTAAGGTTTTACGGAACTGATGTACGTAAAAATATAGCTTGGCAGGCGGGATGTGAACCCAGGTAAAATTCGGTGTCTGAGATAATTTATTGATCGTGTATTAACGTACATCCCTATTTACAAGGCGTTACTTATGCGGACACAAAATTTCTTTAGTACTTTAAATAAAAATGGAATATTCGTTGTAATAAAAAAATGACGTGCATAGAAGGGATATCTTAATCACATATACATATATTATAGATTATTGTTATTAATTATTATAATTTAATTAATAATAAATAATTTATCATTTATCATTTATAATTTATAATTTATAATATATATATATATATATATGTATATAATAAATTATTGATAAATTGTATATATAACAAATAGGTATGTAAAGTTGACCGTCATCAGAACCCAAAGTATTTTTTTTTAATTATTTTCATTTTTTAACAAACCTCATAAGTAGGAGAGTGGAAACTGCTGAACGGAAAACTCGTATCACATGACGAGGAAAAAAAATTAATTAATGATTTACAGTGATTCGAGCGATGAAGATTACATACACTGTAACGATTCAACGCTCAATTCCCTGATGACGTAATCCTGTGCTCTGATCTATACGAAACGGAAAGTACCTTTCTTTTTCTTGGCTGGGGATTTCCCCCAACGGGGAATCAAACGTGACTAATTCCAATTTTTGTATCTATCTCCTTCAGTTGGAATAACCAAAAAGTTCAAACAATAATCATAAGACGATCGGACTTTGTTCAACTGCACGTATTAGGAATTGATCATCAGTTGAGTTCTTCATTAAAGGCACTTGTTCATGTCCAATTGATGATGAAAGGGTTTGGCTCACAGTGTTCGATATGTGACACAGGATTTTTGTCATTTTTTTTTCGATTTTTAAATTTGGGCATTAAGTTTTTGTTTATAAAAAATATTGTGAAGTTAAATCGTTCCGAAAAAATCTGAAAAAATTCTCGACTGCCTTTCAGAGATAGTATGATAACACAAAAAATCACGGGTTACATCGGAGAGGTGACGAGTCAGACTCAGGTCGAATCAGCATGGAATTCTAAACATACAGTTTGGACATTTTTATTGGCGATTTTTATTGGACATTTTTATTTATTCATCTATTTTATTTAAGTGGCTACACCCGAAGAGATGATGGAAAAAATATATGCATTTCAGCAAATATTTCATTTTTTAATACTTTAAGGGGTAAACAAAAAAAATTTGACAACGATGAATTTTCTACTAGGGTCTGGCCCCTCAATGTTTTTGATCATCCGTTCTCAACAAGGTTACTTAAAGAATAGAAACCAAGATCTCTGAGAACTCACGTAAGATTTATTACGTAACGTTTGACGTTCGGCCTTCACCTGTATCGTTCAAGTGTCTGGCATGATTTTCTTGGATCGTCGGTTAATAATAATCTAATTTCGAAAAACGATAACGACCATTCAATAAATTTGTTAACACCGGATAATGGCCTTCATTAAAGCAACACGGTGAGGCAGAAGATGCATTTTTATGCATATAACAATAACAAAAACGATAATAAACATAGGGATCATGAATAATATTTATTAGTCGGAAAAAATAGTCCGACAGTTATGGTTCGATATATCGTTGGGTATTCAAGCAGCCTTAAGTGGAAACAAGTATTTATATATATAGGCATAGTTATGCATCGTGAATCATTAAACGACGATGCACGACCTTCGTATTCTGATCGTCGAGAAATCGTCTCGGATTAGCCCGTACGAGAACAAGGAGATACACTCCTCGTTTATATTGTGTTATCAGGTACTCGCACTCTCGAGTTCCTGCATTTGTTATGCGTGGAAATATAATTTAAGAAATGACAAGTTCCAGTCCATTGGTTAAAAATAAAAAAAAAACTATCTGAGATATTACGACAATTTAGTGCTTGTTATTTTTCATTCGTTAACCATCGAACCCAATTTTTATTGTTTCTAGCTGATAAAAGTTTTTTACTAGATGAAATAATTCTTTTTCATTACTCTAGGGATAATTAAAAATTTAGGAAGTGCAGTAATAATTTAATGTGATTTTTTTAATAGTGAAGATGTTTGATAACGAAATAATTTATCATTCTTCAAAATTGAAGGGGTAACACAATTAATTTTCGTAATTGTATAACTAATAATTGTTTGATTATTTGAAATTCTTAAAAGACAGTGCACTTACTCTTCGCAACGCTTTGAGTAATTATACTGATTGATAAATAAATAATTTACAATTCTTCAAGCAATTAAAAATTAAAGCGATAAAATAACAGCTTTTGTAATTCTTTAATCAGAAAAAAGACGTAATTGATATAATATTCATTTTTTAATATTTAAAATAAAAACAGATAAAATAGTTATAATTCTTCATCCGATAAAAAATAAAGAAAGAAAATAACTGTTTCTCATAATCCTTAAAAAATTCCATATTTGAAAAAATCGAAAATCTAATAAGTTGTTGAATATCTAAAATGTAAAGAGACAAGAGGATTTTGTTTCATGATTCTTTAAATAATGAAAACGTTTGTTCGTTCAATAATCAATAATCCTCTAAATAAATAAATATTGAAATGATTTAAAAAATTACAGTTTTTTATTATAAACGTTATTTATACATATAACGTTTTGTTGCTCCAGAGTGGCTTGAAACACCTTCTAGGAGGAAAATCATATACACATAAAAGAGAGGACATTTTCACTATCCAGTTTAAGTGAATTAACTCAATGCACTCGTCAAATTAATTATAACGTTGGTTCCAATTCATGCAAATTTTAATTCAAGTGAATTTACTCAAAGCTCTCGTTGACACTTTATGTTTTTTCCTAACGAATCATTCGTCACAACACGACTGAAAAAATATCGTAATCTCAAAGTTGTCAAAGTCGGCTTGATGCACAATAATCACCGTCTATTAACCCGCGTTTTATGGCAAAAAAAATTGTGTGATAAAATATATAAAAATATATAATAAAAAATTAAACGATTGAGACAAATCGAAGATCCTACACGCAAAAAAAGCGATCGTTTTCTCGGCAGTTATAGCGCGAGTCTATAGATAGAACGGCGGGGTATCCCCCCCCCACCCCGACATCTTTTCCTCGCGCATTCTTTTGGTAACACTTAGCACATTTCGCTGACGTCTGTTCTACGCACATGACTTTTTTTTCTCGCCTCTGCTGTCATCCGTGAAGATTAACCGTTCCAACCACTCGTCCCATAAAAATATCTCGATGAACGCTTTTTCATTACTCAAAGAAAAAAAAAACGAAATTTTCGATGTTTTTTTTGCGAGCCAAAAAATAAATTACCAACTGCCACTTTTCACACCGTTGGTAAAAAAACTTTCGGATATTTGTTTTTTTTTTTGTTTCCATAGCTACCTCGTTTCACGTTCCGTTTTATCCGAATTTTCCCTTTCCTCGTTTTCCTTTTCCACTACGATTTTTTCGTAAAGGGACTTCCACATGGCGTCTTCGTCCATCCTGACGATTTTTTTTTTTTCGTTTGATGATTTTTCGTCACGCGCTGATTTTGTTTATCAACTGATAATTGTTTATCGTCGATAATTCGCTGGCTCGAGCCGGCTTTCGATCCACCAATTTCTGACAGTCGAAGAGCCGTGCCTTACCGACCGCACTCACGACTTGCTCTACTTCGCGTTCCACGCTGAACTCACACACGGACACTCGGCAAATGTGCCCACAAAAAAAAAAGGAAGGCGGCCAAGAAAATGATGGATCAATGCTTCGAAACGACCAGCTGAAATATCCAAACCGTTTTCTATTATTCGTTTTAAAAATACTGACTGGAACACTCCACGACTGGAAATATATTCGCGTTTTGTCAGACGCTAAGTAGGTATGGCTGTTCTCGACCAGACACTCTCGCGACTCTCGACTCGACCAGACGAAGCTTCACGCTCTTCGTGCAGGTGTCGCCACTGGATGGCTTTCGATATCGTCTCTACAATCTCTCCGCGAAATCAAAAGGTCAAAATACCTGAAAATATTGATGACTAGACTGAAAATTTATTTTTATTTTTTTTATTTTATTTTTATTTTCAAATGATATTTTTTCAGCACCATTTATTTTTGTAGGCCATCTTGGATTTTGGAGAAAAACCCAGCAAGGAAAACTTTTGGCGAACGAACGTGACGACTTAACGAGAAAAAAAAATGAGTCACGTGTTTCCGAGCACAGTACCGATCTCGACAATTCCGTCATGCCTCGTGATATCATTGTTGCTTCTGACGATGGAGCGAGCTAATTGGGCTTTGAACGAAAAACTCGCAGGAAAGGAATTAATTGATGTACGACTGGATTAATTGATTACGTTGTTTAGCAATTATTGGGTGATCCGGATTTTCCGGAAACAATGTATATTCAAACGAATCCATAATTTATTTTGAATTATTGGGAATTCCTAATTCATTTTGAAACATTTTGTTGATTGATCAATCTATTGACTACATCTTGTTTAAGAGAAACTTAAAACGAATCAAGTCGGACTTCATATGGATAAAATAATTATGTGATGTTAATTATAGGTATGAATTAATTAATATATATGAATATTAATTGTATTATATTTATTATATTATTAAATTAATTTATATAAATATAATAATCACTTTTAACCGACACATTCATTACTGCCGACAAACTCATGTACTGTAAATTGAAAAGTAATAATTCACTACTTATATGAATATTTTAGTTCATAATTAATGCAAACAAACTCGAACGATATATAGATTAAAACGAATCAGGTCATAGTCAATACTTTTGTGCGAAAAAAATCTTGCCACAAAAGTTGAATATTAACTGTTAATGGATTAAAATTATTTTATTTGAAAAAAATTTTCAATTTTTCAAATAGTATAAACATGCTTTTACAAAAAGTAAACTATATTTTTTAGAAAATATATGTAAGAAATGTAAGGAAATCGTTGCTAATTCCGCGATCGATATTATTAAAATTCATCAACATTTTTAATTTTTTATTGCCAATCTATCAAACGATAAATTTCGTTCTTGTTTTTTGAACATTGAATTTCAGAATTTGTCATGACGGAAAAACTTTTAGCGCTTTTAAAATTAATCGCTTCGAAGCTCGATACACGTTCGGGTAATAAATCATCGACTCGAATACACCTCGCCAAGGATATACAGGAAGTTCTTGCTTCGATAATCTGCTGGACTAACCTCGGTTTGGCTGTTTCGATTTAGCTTGTCCTCTTCCTTGAAACAACGTATTCTCTCGGTCAGGAATATCGTCTCGTTTTCCAGAGATTTAACTCGTAAATTTATTGCTTCTTGCCGTGTTCGTATTATCGGCAAACTTTTATCTATGCCGAGTAAAATGTTTGCAGTAAATTCTCGATGGGAATACAAGAAATGAGAGACCGAAAATGCATCGTTTATAAGGAGAAAAAAAAATCATCTGTGAATATTGTTTCTGTCTGACCATGCACCTTACGCATCTACTTGTCATCGTGCTCTTCCTGGTTTTCGGTGAGTTCTTCATTTTATATGGTTATGTATATTGTTTTTCGAAAAGCAAGTATCGAGCGTATTTTTTAATTATTTTTACTTCATTTTATTATTATCACTAATTATTATTAATTCATTTTTACTTCATTTAATTATTACTACAAAATCATTTGGTAACTATGAATAATTATGCACCGCCATATTTCAAAAAAGTATGCAGTATTGAATAACTATATTTTTTGTCAGCTCTAATAGTATTATTATCTTTTTATATTGAGGGGGTATTTAAATCGGTATCATTTTTTAATTCAATTTATCTGTTTTACTTTTTATTTAACAAGAGGGGGGTAATGGTACTTGCGATTTTACATCAGTATTACATTTAGAAATACATATTTTATAAATATCACTACTCATCACCAAATTAGGCGCGAAAATGCATTAAAAAATTCCCTATATTGTCGCTACCTCAAACTTCAAAGGAACTTATGGAAATTAAAAAAAAATCTTCTCGAGTCTCATCCGACTCAAATTTACTAGCGGTGACCTACAGAAGACGTTCGTACTTAAAACAAAATTTGGCGCCAAAATTGGCAGGCTGGCCCACTTCTGCACAATTACCAATTATTTAGTGAAAAATTATTTAATAAATAATATATTCTACCACGAACTACCATTTCTGAAAATTTCAAGAATTTTGATGACGTTCCTAATATCCATTTAGTAATATCTTCAGACTAATCCTCTTCGTCCAAAAAACCAATAATAACGATAGTAATAATCACCAATACGAAGGTGTGAATCCAAAAATTTTTTTTCACAGTACAATCATTTTCAATTTTATAATGTATAATATAACTGTCACGAGTATGATCATAATAATTTCTGACTAATCGTAAAACTGCACCAACAATTATTGGTAATTTTTTTCGCCGGTGATCATTCACGGTGAAATTGTTTATTCCCCAATAGGAGCCGGAGGAGAATCATTGGCCAAGAAAAGTAAACGAAAAGATGTTGCCCTCGACGATTTCTCAACGGGAGACGAAAAGTTGTCTACGATAAGACACGATTATACGATAAACCCAACGCAGCTTAAAGAATTTGAGAGAACCCTGACCACGCTGTACAAACGTTTTTTCGGTCCACCACCGACCAAACTAACTCTTGGGAGCAGCGGAGCTTCGAAGACGATTTTGACGATCGGTCGAGCGATACGTGGTAATGTAAAAACGACAATGAAAGAATTTGGAGTGAATGTTCAACCCAAAGCAGAGAAGTACAATCAGAAAGAAATTAATTCGCAGCCTCTTGCATTCAGTGTTTTTTATGAACTCCTGAGAATGCCACTGGAGATCAGTCCGATTTTTCAAGAAATAAAAAATCGAATGTACAGATCCATAAGCAAAAACAATTACGTGAAATTGGGTTACAGAAGTGCAAAATTCTCATTGGCAAATCGTAGCAACGATCCGACAGAATGGCTAGTTCTAGCAATTTCGAAAGCTTCGAAAGACTACGTTACAAAGATCTTCGAGTGTCTCGAAACGAACGACATCAAAAGATTCGATCTGAAAAAAGCTTTGGGAAAATTGTTGGATTCGGCACCAAAAACGGTTTGCCAAATTCTTCACCGTCGTCTCGAAAGGCCGCTACCGAAAAATTCAAAAATTCCGAAATACGAGTTCACCGAACTGCACGCCTTTATTTGCCACGCAATTTCGGCAAATCCACGGATCGATTATCCAAATTGCCTTATCGAAATGAAGAAAGTCGAAGATTGCGTAAATAATGGCGGCGTGGGGACCGCCATTGATCACGGAAAGGCCACTGGATCATCAAAAGACTTCCTAAAAATTATGAAGTCTCTCGACAACAGCTGCGTCAATGTGACCAGTACTTTGGGATTTTCCGTCAAATGCGATCACAGCGGAAGGTTATTGAAAAACAACGAGTTCTCATATGTGAGTGATTTTTTATTGGGCGACCTGAATAAATCGCACATTTTGAAAAGAATGGCACGCGAGGTTTACTCGATCGTAAAAAGCAGTCGAATCGGAGCCGAAGCCACGAGGGAATTGGCGACCGTTGTTTCAGTCCTCAAAAACGCGAAGGATAACAGGTCCCACCTAGAAAAAAGTGGACGAAAAGGTGTCGCGAAGAGCTATGGGGGAATGTCAAAAAAATTGATGGACTACCAACGCCAATTGTCTAGTATGAGCTTCAAGACGATAAACAACTTGAACGGAGTTTTTTCCAATGTGGAAAATATGCTGATGGATTCAACATCGGAAGCATCACGTCGAAACGTAACTTCGAACAAGGTAACCGCGAAATGTTTCGACCTCTGGCTGCTATCGCTGCTGGACGACTATTGGGACGAAGACGAGGACGAATCCGACGAAAAAAAAGAACCATCCGCAACAACGAAGAAACCGCAATCAACTACTTCTAGTTCATCCCTCACCACAAAGTCAAGTGAGAACTGGCAAAATTTATTGAGTCACTAATCAATAAATAAACATTTGTAAACTTTTGCTACATTTGCAACTTCATTCACGTACTTAAAATTCTGTTGCATATTGGACGACTCTTGCTGAACGAACATTCGGTTTGAAGAGGACAGTTCCAAAGGCAAAAATGAAGCCACTACAAAATCAATTCAACGGAGTACGATTATTCCTGTTACCAGCACGATTAGTATTCCTATCAGCACGATTACAACTCCGTCCAGCAAGATTACTACTGCTACCAGCCCGATTGCTATTCCTGCCAGCATGATTACAACTCCGACCAGCACGATTACTCCTTCCACCAACACGATTAGTACTCCTAACAGCAAGATTACTACTGGTGAAAACACGATTACAACTCCCACCAGCACGATTACTACTCCTACCAGCACGATTACTCTTTCTACCAGCAAGTTTGATGATCCTAGCAACGCGATCATTGTTCCTACCTCGTTTCCTTACAGCCAATTCATTACTGTCCCTACTTTCGGTAAGTATTCGGAAATTAATTACGACCCAGTGGTAAGAGTTGGGATATGAATTAAGTAATCAATGAATTATCCAAAATTATAAAGACTTCCTCCTTTCGGATCCTCATTTACTTACTTCAAATTCCATTTCGAATTTCACTTTGACACTACAATTGTAATATCTTCGAGCTTGGGTACCGTCATATGTAAAGGCACAACAACAACAAAAACCAAAAATCGAATGTACGGTAACCCACGAAATTCGAAAAGTCACCTTATTTTTTGACCAAATCTCGTATATCCATGATTTCCCCCATTTTGGACTAACTTTTTGCTCCACGGGTTATCCTGCAATGCTTTAGAATGATCGAAAATGAATGATGACAAAATCATTTTTTTAATTTAAGTTTAATTCAGGGTTGCAATGAAAAATGAACGTTTGCATATTTATTTTTTTTTAACTTTTCTGAAAAGTATATCCGAACCCATGGAAAAGGCGTCGACGAGAAGCTGGGTCAACATTCAGCAGGAATTTGCTGACGAAATGGATGGATTCGATGAAGCACGTAGGTCAAAGCACGTCACCCCATCGTCCATCAGCCCTTATCAAACTCGCGAACAGTTTTCTACTCGCCACGATGTTTTACGAGTGCATGGCTGTCCTCGCAGCAGTCATGAATCGCGATGCCACAACTCCAGTGGCGCCGAATTTCAGCGAGGAAAATTTGTTCAGTGACGATTGGCGATCGCAAGGCAAAAATCCATCGCTTCCCTTTGACCGTCAAAATCACTGGACTTCCAACATCAACGAAAGAAAATAACCGATATGCATCCTGATACATAAATCAAATGTCATTCCCGATTGTTTATTAATTAAAAGTGCTTCAAAGTTCAATATTCGCTTATGTAATACATCCGACGCTTAATAAATAAAAAAAACATTATTTTCTCGCAAAATGTACAACCATTTAATTCTATACACCTGTCATACCAGCAGACCAATTGTTCATTCCATTATTCACGATGGACTTTGTTTTTTTTTTTTCGTTAAAAAATTACCAAATGAATATTTAAAAATCGATAAAATTCTCGAAACGTTGAAGAAATATACTTCTTGATACTTCGATAATACATAAATTATTTTAGAATTTTTTACTTTAGAATTTAGCAGTTATAAAAATATGATTTTAATTCATTGAATATAAAAAGTTGTTTCCTTGAATTTAACGGTCGCTTATGGAAAAATAGTTTGAGCAGATGATAAAAGCTTCAAAATCAATTAAACTCAATTGTTGAAAATTTGTAATAGATTGTATCATCAAGATACACAATCGAACGATTGATTATGCTAATTTTGCTAATAAACAAGCTGCATTGTCTCATTTCGCAGTCAATTAAAAAAAAAGTTTAAAAATTAGTTCAACGATAAATTAAACAGCAACACTGAGTAATTATTTTGAGTATTCGGTTAATTATTGATATTAATTGAATGAACAGAAGGAATTAATTAAATTTTAAAAATGATCCATTTTTGACAGTTGCAACATATGTAATGTTACTGAAAATACTTTAGAGAAGCACATACTAATATTATCGAATTTGATGTAAATTATTATTAAAAATTAAAAAAAAAACGTTTGTAATTTTAATTCATGATTAAATTAGTGATTAATCAGGCTAAAAATATTTCACTCGACTGTACATTTAGTAATACGTTAAATCGTCTAAAAAAATCAACGAGGCTGTAAACCAGAAATATGTAAAAATTACATTGATGGATTCGACAGATGATTGATAGAAATAACGCAATAAAATATGCAATGACATCCATTCGAGAAATGATAAGAGTAAAACTACACGTCAGACGGATAATCGTGGTTGTTATCTGACGTATCGTTCTTGTTTAGTGCTGTTTCATGGATAACTCACAATGAGAGCTATTAATCGAAATCTTGACTTTTATAACATTTCATCATATCTTTTTACAGAATAAAGCACAGAGGATCTTTCCAAATGTGACGAGTCCGTTTTTACGTCGTGCAAGATGAACATCGTCAAGTGGCTCGCCAGTTTATTGGGTAGGACAGACCTCCATAAATTTGATAGAAATTGTATATTAGTATTTGAATTAATTAATTTTCGAACGAAATTGGTATATATATATTTTTTTTTTAATTTATTCTAAACGTAATTATCATTCTTCAGCTATGTACGCCACGATTCACGTCGTATTAACAAAACGGACGGAATCATCCAAACTGAAAATCATCGGAGGTTACGCAACGAGCATTCACGAATTTCCATACATGGTGAAGTTTTGTTTATGTGCCTTGGAATAATTAAACAAATGACTTTTTTTTATTTTCCGGTTCAGTGGCAACAAATACTGCCGGACAACTTTACACGTACCCATAATAATTGAAACAAAATTGCAGTTGGCTTTATACTCGAGAAGAGATGGATTCCAATGCGGTGCAGTTATTCTTTCAACCTCTTGGGGAATTACGGCCCTTCACTGTGTGTAAGATAATTAATTAATTTTCAACAAAAATTTAATTAATATCACAAAAAAAGAAAGATGTCTAACCGTACGTAAGAAATAAGTAATACAAAGTTTGATAATATGAGTTATTTAATAAATATTAGATCATATATATACCTAATTTTTATTTTAGTTGGTGATTTATCTGGTATAATTTTAGAAATCAATTTCAGTATTTCCATCAGTATAATTTCATTATCTAAGATATTTTTAATGACCTACTAAAGTACAATTGATATACAAATATGTTTATTCATGTTTTTAATGAAACATGATAAAAAATGTACCTATATTTCACCAAGAAATATTTGATTCTGTAAGCAAAAGTAAAATAATAAAAACAGAATATTCAATTAATTGATATTCTTCATTTCAAAATTATTCATTCATTTTACAATTAATTATTAATTGAGGAGAATGATAATTGTGAAACCGAAATTTATTTAGTAGGTATTAGAATAATTAATTGAATGAATTTTTAACGAAAATTCAAATAATATTATAAACAAATAAACATATAATTATAGTAATTTTTTTATAAGCAAAAAATTGGAAACGTGTAAGAACGTTACATGTCTTATATAAAATTGTAAAAATAAAAATAATCGTCGAATTACGATCTGACTGATCGTGAGTGTGAAATAATTTTCATCAGGAAAAACGGCACATCAGGAAAAGATTATTACGTTCGAGCAGGCTCGTCGAACACCTTCGAGGGTGGAACTCGTCACAGATTGATGAAATTTTATCCGTTCGATTTACAATATTTCATGGATACTTCGATGCCAGTGCACGATATTGTGCTCTTCAGGGTTAGAGAGCCCTTTCGATTTTCCAGTAGAGTGAAACCGGCAAAATTGCCAAACGACGAGACCGTACCACCGAGATTGCTTCGCATTTCCGGTTGGGGTTCGACGGTCGCTTCGCAAGTACTGCCATCAACTGTTTTTATTAAAAATAACAATAACTACTTTCACGTCTCGATGGGTATATCAGAGCAAATATTTTATTCATATTCATTTTATAGATGGTAAATTATTTTTTACCGAAAATGTTCGATTTTTAATATAAAAGAAAAAATAATAGAAATTATATTGTTATTATTTTTTATCGTTGATTATTTAATATATTTCATTGCATTAATCATTCATTCGATTTGACGTTGGTTTCTGAGGAGGGGGAGAGGGGTAAATAAAATATTGATATTTATTGATAAGTTATAAAGCTAATAATTTGCTTATATTTTTTATGAGAATTTAAATAGCACTATCGAGAGATGAAAAAACTAATGATTTATCGGATCTGAGTAATGCCAAAATTAATAATATCGATGAAATAATATACGTCAGATGATGAAACAATTATTAAACTTTATCAGATGAAATTCTAAAAATTGTTTCAATTGATAAAAACAAGAATAATTCGATAAAATAATTCGATTATTTTAGTACTTATAACAGTATTAATAATTGAATATTAAAATCTTGTTTACATAAAAATATGTTTACTTCTTTTAAAACTGGAAATAAAATGTCTCTTGTTCTGCCATGACGAGTGCACAGACCACCGTTTTTTAAATTGCATATTAGAAGAAGAATTATTAAACTTTATCAATTGAACATCTACCAATTATTTCAATTGGTAAAAATTAGAATAATTCGATAAAATAATTTGATTACGTTATTAGTTATAACAGTAATAATTGTTGAATATAAAAATCTTATTTATATAAAAATATTTTTACTCTTATTAAAACATTAATAAAATGTAGAATGCGACCTCTTTTTTTAAATTTGGGTTTGTCAACCATAATTTTTGTTTCGTGTCGTAGGCTGTCCCTGCAGTAAATATACGAGCAGGCAACGTCACGCTAATACCATGGGAAGATTGCATCGCCGCTTCACCACTGTACGAAACGATGGTCTCGAAGAAGAGGAATCTCTGTTACGGATCCGAAAGTGTGGACGCTTGTTTTGGCGATTCTGGTGGACCGCTGGCCGATTCTCACGTTCTATATGGGATCGTCTCATTCGGGGATGGTTGCGGTGTTGCCCCGGGTGTTTATACGAAAGTTTCGTACTACAGACGGTGGATAAAACGTATCACGAAAATTTGATCTATCTGATGCTCGCGGCTAAAATTTCCAATTACAATGAATAAAAAAAAATATCTCTTCGTTAAACTCTGGTTCGATATTCTTGTTGTATTATCAATATCAACAATTTGTGTGTAAATTATTGTTGAAATAATTACTTCCAAAATTCACTGCTGACAGAATAAATTAAATGAGTCAAAAATTGTTGTCACAATTATTGATAGGTATATACGATGTTTGTTTAAAAAATGTGCTTTTTCAAATTTCCCCGGATATTTACATTCGATTTTGGATTTTTTTTGATTCTTATGTCGATAGACATGTCTCCAACGTATGGTGACATTGTCAGCCATTTATTCCGAAATATTCATTTAAATATTTATTCTAATAATACAAGATTCATTATAAAATAAATAATGTATTATAAATCTTCAAAAAATGAAGAATTCGTTCCCCAAATATCCAAAAATTTTGACGATGTTTATTATCTATTCAGTTACTTTTTTAACCAGAAGTAACCACGTTGAATTAGTTTTCTTATAGCTGTTAAATTATTTTCTAAAAAAAATCCAAAATAATTCATGTATCAAAACAGTTTTCCAAATTTGAAGAATTTTTGGAATTTTCAACACCGTTCCAGTCTTAACCCTCTACCCTCATTTGTTTATTTTTATTTCTAAAATAACGATTGTAAAATCCGAATCGAAGGAAACGAGAATTTTCTTATAGCTGTCAAATTATTTTCTAAAGAAAATCAAAAATAATTCATGTATTCAAACAATTCCCCAAATTTGAAGAATTTTTTGAATTTTCCCACCGTTCCAGTCTTAACCCTCTACCCTCATTTGTTTATTTTTATTCTAAAATAACGATTGTAAAATCCGAATCGAAGGAAACGAGAATTTTTTTATAGCTGTCAAATTATTTTCTAAAAAAAATCCAAAACAATTCATGTATTAAAACAATTCCCCAAATTTGAAGAATTTTTGGAATTTTCCCACCGTTCCAGTCTTAACCCTCTACCCTCATTTGATTATTTATTTTTTTCTAAAATAACGATTATAAAATCCGAATCGAAGGAAACGAGAAAAAAAAGTTTAAAAGCGAAAGTTACGTGGAAAAAGTTCTCGTCTCCGTAGAGCGCTAATCAGCATGTTTCAAAAGAGCTGGAAAAAGAGATACGTGAAATATAATCATGAGGTTTGGACCCTCCCAGCGTTAAGGTCCGATGCTCTTCCACAGGAAGTCCATTACCACACGCGAGCCTCACCAACTGTACACTGCGTTATTGTTTCACACGAGTGTACACGTGACTGCACGCCGCGCACTTTCCTCCAACCTCTGCCCCTATCTCTATTTCCCATACGTGAAAAAATCGTACCTTGCTTGGGTAGAGGAGAATACCCTATCGTTTACTCGGCTGACTCACCTGTACGAGTTCTCCCCGAGTGGACGTGTTCTGTCCGACGAACGTTGCCACGTGTTCGCCGGACTCACTTTTTTTACCCCAGGGGTCTTTAAACTCTCCTCCACTACCCATGTGCGATAAACGTGCGCAATGAAAATTTATTACGTCTTTTCTTTCGATTCAACTCCTAGCTTTTTTTCAAATTACATTTTTTGCTAATTTTTTAATCATTCTTCTTCGTACGACGCTTTAAGAATGCACGATTTGGATTCGGATTGATTACTTGAAATTTATAATTTATAATCGTAGGAAGTTTGTTAAAAGAATAAAAAGTTCGTATTAAAATAATAAAATTAAGTTAAACTAATGTTAGATCAAATTAAATGACAGTACAAATTAAAGTCGTATTGAATGTTGTTATTACAGTGTTTTTTTAATAAAAACTTTTATTTAATAAAAACTTTTGATAGGAATTTAATGGTTACTTTTATTTTATTTTATTTTATTTTACTTTAATGTAATTTAATTTTTTATTTTAATACGAACTTTTTATTTTTTTAAAAAACTTCGTATTAAATTCGTATTGAAAGTTTTTATTAAAGTTTTTTAAAATAAAAACTTTTCTTTAATAAAAACTTTTGATATGAATTCTGAGCATTCAAATAACAGGCACTTTCAAAAATCAGCGTACGAGATAAATAACAGAATTTTTCCGCGTCATACTGTCGTAAATCATTTTTTTTTATTTCATGGACGAGATGATTGTTCTGATGACTAATTTGGTAATTACGGCCATGCTGAGCCGTGTGCTCTCATATCTATTACACTGATTTCACATTCAACTGAAATAAGCGATTTTATTCGAACTTTCAGTTATTAAAATTTTTCATGGATGCTTTTACACTGTAGGTACAATTTTTATTGAATTTATCCAACTCACCTGTCCCGCAAGTCCGGATGAATCTTCGTGCGGAAGATTTTCAGTACATCGCGTTTTAATCGCCTGTACCATCCATTTCGGAATATTTCGTAGCGACGTTTTTCCAAAATCGCATTTGATTTCACATTACTTCCGGTTTTTACACTTTCTATCAAAATACTTGTTCCAGTGCTTTTTAGACAAGGATTTTTCTTAATAACTGTCTCTATTCTCGTATCCTTTGTCGCTGCATTCGGAGATTTTTTACGTCGAGGAGAAACAGGAACGCGAATTTCGCTATCCAGTGTCGTATCGGTCAATATCGAGATCATCGCGATTTTCACTCCAGGCCCTTCATTCGGTAAATTAATATTTATTTGAAAACATTTTTATTACCGATTACGGAGAGTTTTTCATATTGGACTTAATGTCATTTTATTTGACTGAATAATTTGTAATTTTATTCAACTGAATAATTTATGAATTTATTGGATTGAATAACTTATCATTTTATTTAACTGAATAACTTATTATTTTATTTTACTGAATAATTTATAATTTTATTTCACTGAATAATTGGTATTTTTATCGTACTGAATAATTTATCATTCAATTTAACTGAACAATTTATAAATTTGATTTATTGAATAATTTTCCGTTGTATTTTAATGAATAATTTACAACTTTATTTTACTGATTAATTATCGCTTTATTTCACTGTATAATTTATCACAATTAATTCATCATTATAATCAAATGATTTTTCAGATCGAAGATTGTTTTTTATATTGTAACTTGTGAGCTGATTTATTATTGAGTTATTATTCGATACGAACAGCACAGAAATAGTTCCCGCTGCGCGAACGGCGCTCGAATTAGGACTAAACGAAAACGAGGTGCAACAAAGAGTAGCGATGGTAAAGGGGACTCGTTGTTCCGCTCGTCCAATCGCCTTGATTCGTGACAAAATAAAGGTAGGGGAATACAAAGGGTCTTTCCTTTTTTCTTGCCTACGCGTGCTTTCTATCACTACTCATTAATAGCTCGTCACAAAAAAAAATATTCGTATCATCAACTTTTGTACTTTTGAATAAAACAAACTGCAATGAAATCGAACAAATGATTTTGGAAATAAAAATTCATAAAATTCCCTCATTTGCTTCTGAAAAAAATTGAAAAACTTTTTCAAAGAAAAACTAATTTTTTTCCAAGAAATAAATATGAAAAAAATATGAAATAATAATCCTCGAAGTTCACTTATTTTTTTCCGAAAAAAAAAAATTAAAAACCTTTACCAAGAAATACTAATTTTTTCCAAGAAAAAAAAATGAAAAAAATGTGAAATGAAAATTCCCAAAGTTCACCTACTTTTTCCAAAAAAAGAGAATATCCGACGAACGTATATTGAGTGTGTTTGGGGACTAGAAACCGTTGGATGTCGAATGCACCGTTTCGAAACTCTTTTTCGTATTCGAGCAGTTTAGGAACTGCAGAAGAAAAAAAAGACAAGCAAGAAAGTGCCGTATGATCGTAACAATGGTTAGCTAGACAATAAGGACCGGTGGCACACGTATCCTTGTGTTGTTGACAGAGAGAACAATGGATCCTGTCAGAGAAATCACGAGACGAATACGCAATTAGCATTTCACTGCTTATTTGTCGTATAATATTCATTGATAGCTCGTGGTTCCAGAAAACCAGCAAAGTGTTATCGTCATCGCGACATCGTCACCATTTATTTGCAATGACGAGAAAAAGTAATCGTTTCTAAGGAACGTTTAACTTTATAGGAACAAATGGAAAAATGCAAATTTTTCTTACCACCGAATATATTTTTGAAAAAAAGTGCACTTAAAGATATTACTTGACCTGGAAAAAAATTCGTCCAAAATGGAGAAGTCATGGATTAATAAGTCTAGATCATGGCGTACATCGGAAATGTTTATTTTCCACTTTTGGTCATAGTCGAAAAAAAAATGTTTTTGGTGTTCTCCTCTAATTTTCTTCATTTATTGAATATTTTGGGTTTGTTTGGGTTTGTGTTTGAGTTTGCTTGGGTTTGTTTGACAGTTTTAACCGTTTAAAATTGATTTTCCCCTTAAAACTGTTTTCTGGATGATACTCACCCTTCAAATGACTTTTGCAGTTTCGCATAGTTGAAAGAATTTTACCGATTTTTTAATTATGCATACAGTAATACTTTAATTGCACATTTACTTACACAACGTTTTTCTTACTATTATTATCAACAGACTTGGTATTTATAAGACTTGAACTTTCTAAAAACTAAGTTCATTAATAACTATTAATAAGTTCTTAAACATCCTGAAAATTGGAATAACATGCAAATGAAGCAGTAAAAAGACCTGAATGTAAAAGTGCATGGAGACCTTTCGGAGAAACCAAATTGATAAAGACAATTGACAAAGGGCGAGAGATGTTTGGGCTACGGCACGGATGAGAGTTACCAGGAATTCAAATGAGCTGTAATTCAACTTCGTACAATTGACTCCGAGACGTGAGATGTATGAACACAAGAACCAAATTTTAATTTTCTTGGTACGAATGAACGAGCATCCGGTCAAGTTTTAGATATTTTTACGCTTTAAACAGTACAGAGCGAAAACAACAATATTTATGCATTTTTTTGTTTTTATTCAATTATATTGAAATACTAATATTTTTCTGGCGTTTATAATAATAGCATTATTTTTTGTGATGAAAATAAATCAATATTTTTTTATAAATCAGACAACATGGATTTTCTGATCAATCTGTTTCCCCTTTAAAAAATTAAAATACTCTTTGGCAAAAAAAGTTACGAAAAATGTGTTAACAAACAAAAAATAATTTGACTCAAAAAAATTCATTCACTCGAGAAGGAAAACAGCCCCATTTGAAAAAGAAAAATTTGAAAGTATTATCGTTTGATGAAAAAAGATTTCAACCCAAACAAACCTCTTTTAGCAAAATAAAATGGCAGAAAATCTAATTTTTACAAAAGAAAAGTGTCTTTTACTAAAAAAAGAAAACAGCGCCATTTGAAAACAGAAAACCAGTCACAAAAACTTCCTTTTTGAAAATAAACTTTCACAAAACGTCTCTGCTAAACAAAAAGCTTATACCATTAAAAAAAAATGTTCGTCGGCAGAAAAAAATACGGAAAAATTTCTCATCGAAATTTTCGTATAATTTATTGATTATGAAACATCAATGCAGTACTTACTCCTTGGTAGATTCTAATCGCTGGAGTCTCGGATGAGGCGCAATTTTTTTCACTTTCTTGATAACTTTTTTATCCTGCTTTTGTTTCCAAAATGGCCAATTCATCGTCGCAATAAATAAATGAATAAATAAATAAACAAAATAAATAAACAAATAAGAGAATCTTCAACACAGCGTTGATTGAAGAGAAGCGAGGATAAGATGAAGAGTTAGAGATGCGCGTCGAAAAATCATCGAATAACTGAACCGAGTTTGCGTGAACGTTTGCAGCTCGGATGTTGGCGCGGTTGGAAAAAAAATCGTTTCCCGCGTAACGAGCGGTAATTGCAGGTTGACACAATGCATTGCGCGTGCAAGGCCCACGTGACGATGCGGCAAGGTTTTTCAAAGAAAGAACCGAATCACTTTGCGAAACGTTCGAAGTGCAAGAATAATTATTGTTAATCGATGATGGAGGCTTTTCTGATGACAATTCACGTTCGTATATTCATCGTATCACATTATTCTTTTTATTATTTATTTTCAGCTGTCTTTACGTACATGTTGGAACGGTAATTACACAACATCGCTAATGTCGCGTTTATTAAAAAAAAAATACTATATGCATATATGTAAAAGAAACCAGGCAAATACCGAAGATCGCGTCGTCATAGAAACGCGATAAACTGGGTGAAAATATTTTATCTTACTTATCGTATCCAAGAGCCAAGAATTATCTTCATTCAAATACCACTACAGTGAAACCCTGATTTTTCAACACCTCGATTTATTTCCAATCATTGTTACCCTCACTTTCTCTATTTCGCGTCTTTTTGCGATAAGTACAAATAAACATAAAAATAACTCGAAACATCGATTCGCCCAACTATCGATCTATAAATAGTCTTCAGGTAGGTTAAAAAAACGATATTTTTAAAAAATCGACCATTATCCAAAAGTCACTTCAATAACCAACGATTTTGAGATAACTGAAACATCTGTCAATTAAATAAACCAAAAATCAACGAACGAATAAATATATTTTTTAGAAAACATAACACTTGGATTCTCAAAGTTTTTCTTCAATTTTTAATTATTTTTAACACTAAAAATAATTAATATTAAATAGCGAAAGTATGTAACTTTTATTGAATTATAAATGAATATTATGATGTCAATAATATTACGTAATAATACAAGATGAAGAAATCTAATAAATAAATAAATAAATATATATATAGCAAATTCTATAAAAACAACTTAACAAAATATCAAACAGTGAGTATATAACTTATAAGTATCGAAATTGATAATAAAACACAATTCAATCATTTTGTTTTACATATACACATCTACTGACCACTTTTATTAATATTTTGAGGCGCCTCAATGCCCTTTCATGAACTACTCAATAGGCTTCAATATACACATGCTTCACTTGACAGCCTTTAACAAAATCCAAGCCCCACATTTGGGCTCGGACTTTTTACCTGTGCTTTTCCGAAATTGTAGAAAATCGGGGGGTTCACTGTACTCCGATGATCAACTTACCCCTCCTCCCCTCCCTTTCAAGAAAATAAAAAAAACATAAAAAAAGGTATTGTTTGGTGATATGAAAAAAAATCAATAATTTGCTTCCATAGAAAATGACTTCAAATATCTTCTGGATCGAACGATGCACAGAGGTTAATAAATTCAATATACATAATAAACAATCGCACGTGACTTAACCCGTGTATAAGATTCGTGTTTTTTTTTCCTTTTTAAAATTTTTTTTATTTTTCTTTTCGCTCGCTCGGACATCAACGCTTCTAAAGCGCCATTGATATAAGCTCTTCCGGTGAGCTTTGGAAAAGGGTGCGGGAGAGGCGATCTCCCGTTTACATTGAGGTTAGCATTTTTTTTATTTTAACAATTGCGCTCTAGATTCTTAAATTTGCGTCGTGAGATTGTCGAGCAAAGCACGCATAAAACTTAATATTGTCTCGTACACTTGAGTCGTTACGCTTAATTTACAATTTGTCAATTGTCAACCGTTATTCAGCACGTTTGCGTGGTGACGACGAGACAATTCTGTGATTTTTTTTTGTTTTGCAGATTTTTACAGATTTGCGGAGAATTTGAGTTCCGTGCCATTTGAGCCGCTCAAAAAATGATGATGGTTCGAAATTTTATCGCGAAGTTTAAGCGCGTCGTGACGATTTTTAAAAAATGAAATTCAAAGCGTCGAGCAATGCGCGTCGTACGGGAATCAATGACGATAAAAAAAGTCTCTCGATGTGTAGAAAAATGTAGTCATTTTATTGAGTGGTCATAGCGGCGTAGAACCCAAACAAAATATTTCTCTGTTTTTTCTTTCCATTGTTTTTGGTTTTTTTTTTTTTGGTTTTTACGTCTTTCGTACATTTTCAAGCACAGACATATCGACGAGTACAGAATGATTTCCGGCGATGTTCGATTAGGCCAAGATTCGCTGGTATCACTATTCGGACTCGATTTTTATTTACTACGTATTTCCTTTTTTTATTTGAGGTAGGATCGAAGGTTTCGGGAGGCGAGACGCACGCGTGGTATGGAGCCTAATTACGGGTATTCGTGTCCGAGTGCGTGCACTACCATTTGGATCTTCCGGAACGGAAATGCGAGGAAGAATCTTACGGGTGTAATTTTCGATGGAAAACAGAATTGATTTTCGGGTGTATACGTATATACAGACTGTTTGACAAAAACGTGTACGGTAAAATTTCGTTTTTATATCAGTGAAGGGTTGCGTATAAATCAGTGAAGACGTAAGTGGGGGCTTTCGGATTATGCAACGAAACAAATAAAACGTTTGGTTCGGATATACCACGTGATAATTAATGGTGGAAGGGACTGGGCTAGTTACTAATAATGAAGCATCACGACTTGTATTATCTAGGTTGTGTCTAATTTTTTTCAACGTCTCTCCTCGAATAGTTTTCGAGTTTCGTCGTACACGCTCTTGTCAGACACGATAAGGGTATATATGTATACATGTATAACGATCTAGGCATCTCCAATGATTATTCTTTCCAGTGCCACGTTTTTTTTTTGTTTAAATCGACACAACATAGCCCTCTCTTTACTTTTGCCTAAAACATAGCCGTAGCGTTTTATCGAGTCTAATCGTTTAGCTTATCTAAAGTCTAATACTATTTCAGCATCTCCTGACGAATCGTTATGATTAAACGTACCATATATTTAATTCTATGCGTTACAACGTTTTTTTTTTTTTTTCTTAAATATCTGTTCCTTTGTTTCAACAGTTTTTCGAGCTTATTTTTACGTATGTATATATGCACGTGTATACACGCTTACACACGCATTTATTTACAAAAGTTTGGACAATTGGATCGTCCGTTACTCGAATAAATTGACACCTCCGACACAGCACAGGATAACAGAAAAAAAATCGTACGTATTTCGTGTGATGTTTGATATAATGATCGTTCGAAAAAATATACATTTTTCTGCATCTTCTTACTCACGGATTATTTTATTTTATTTCGTTGGGTTGGGTTGCCAATGTTGACGGCTCTTTACGAATCTTCCAATCGAAATGGGTCACCATTTTTTTGTCTCAGAATAAATCGTTTTATTGTGTTTGATAAAAAAAAATATATATTCGTTCGATTCAACATTGAACGAGTGGAATCGATCTTGGATAAGGTACCGAAGCCCTGATCCTCCCCCTTTTTCTATCGAGTTAGAATTTTGCACAAATCTTCCTTTTAATATTCTCAAAAAACGCCAAAAAGCATTTTTAGAGAATAGCCATAGTTTTCGAGATATCGAATTTTTAATGTTATTTATTTGATTCAGCTCTTAACATGCTAAAAAACATAAAAAAATCTAAAAAAAAGGTAAACAATCAAGAAAAAACCCTAATAAGCCCAAACAAGCCCAAACACCGCGAAATTTTAGCAAAAAATTATTTTAGGAATTTTCTTAAAATATTAAAAGCAAAGCCTGTGCAAAATTTCAGGTCGATCAGAGGGGTAGGAACGTTTCGAAAGCTTATTCGGAAACTTAAAAATTCAATTTTTCGAAAACTATCGCGAGTCGCCAAAAATCCGTTTAGGATTTGCCTTAAAATATTCAAAAGCAGGTCTGTGCAAAATTTTAGGTCAATTGAAGGTAGAACCTTCAATCGACCGATCGGAGAACCTTATACCCTCCATGTCTATTCTTCTGCCCCATCGGTTGGAATCAATTTCACTTATATGATCGTCCGTTGATCACGATTTTTTTAATCAGAACGAAACTTCTCGTCTCGAGTGGAACGGTGTTTTCTGTCGTTAAGTCGTTTATTTCCTTAATTACTTTTACCGCAATTAACAACGAGCTCGATAAACCTGTCTATGAACAATTATCGAAAAGTTTTTTAACCTTTCTGATTTCCATTACAAATGCAAATCCCAACCGTTGCCGGAAGCGAAAAGGATTTCGAGAATGACGGAATCAGTAGAGAAAAAAAAAGTGACGAAGCTTCTCAGCTGGACGAGTCCGAAAGTAAAATAAATTACTAACGGAATCGAGTATCTTGGAGTCACATCTCTTCACGCTGTTTTATTATGATCGCACTTGGCACTGTTTCGCAAAATCCTTTCCTCCTCATCCGCATATATATATATACACATATCTATGTATTCATAGAAATTTATATATTCATGTTCGTGTATTTCTTGATTTTCGTCAGAATGATAACGTGCTCGTGCTCGATGCATTTATTTCCTCTCACCATGAACTTAAACATTAGGGTGTCCCTTGGTCGAAAATACAGATTTTTTGGTACTTCCAATGGATGTAGAAAGTCTCCTGATCGAGCTGAAATTTTGCAACCCAGCAAACTATTCCTAGTTACCAAAAATTCTTTTTGGGTTTTGGAATATCTATACTTTTGGAATACTTTTGGAACATCAAAAGTAAAGTCTGTACAAAATTTCAACTCAATTGGGAAGGGAGCAGGGGGGAGGGTTGAAACCCTATTTATTTTAATAAAATAAAAAGATAAAGGTGATGACAAAAATCGTTCATATATTTGACCCCCTAATATGAAAAATGGGTTCATATTTTTGTTATTACCATTGTTTATAACTTTATTATTATTTTTCCAGTTCTAAGTCGTACTTAACTATTGACAATGCCAACTAGTACATATTCGACTTCGAAAAATAAGGGACCTCCTCGCGAACCCAAAATGGAAAAATTTCAAAAGATAAAAATGGGAAGATTTTTCACATCGTGAAATGATCCGATTTGACCGTATTTCGATAAATGAGTAAACGGCTGATGTGTCAGACATAGAGCAAGGAAGCTGTCATCAACGAGTCTGAACAATAAAGAAAGTTGGAAATCTTTTGTTTTCATTGCCCAGGTTAGCTCTCAGCATTTATCGACGTCATATCCTATCGATGCACATAAACGTTTATTCGCTTATACGTGTATCGAAATACATACAATATTGGAATTAAAACGAGGGATAGAGAGAGTGCACTAAGCGAGGAAACAGGCCGGTGGCTCCTTTGTTTCTCTGTCCTTCGAGCTTTTATTTTGTATGTAAAATATCGATCCCACGACCCTCTTGTCGTGTAACGAAGACAATTTAAGCGTAAAAGTTGTGCAGACGTGGGGACCCAAGATAAAACGATAATCTCCGGACACGAGTTGTTTACGACGCTTATTGCAACCTCATGGAGATTCTTGATTTTTATTACTCACTGCTCACGTACGTTGTCAAGAAAAACAGGCATTTTTTAAATTTGTAAAAATAACAATATATTTTTTTTTGTGAAATAACATTTTTATTCCCTTTGAGCATCAAACATGTCGATGTATTTGGATACCTTGAATACGAATCCATCTATTGATTTATATGTGCCTTATATGGATACTTTCCGTTTTTACAATTAAACCCAAATAATAAATTAAACCGTCAATTTTGATTTGCAAATGATTTTCTACACAAAAAACGACGGGTCAACTAAATGCAAAAAAAAACAACGAAATGCCTTATGATATTTATAGAAATTGTAACCTCTCACTTATTGGATAAACATTTTGAAAATTTTATTTTCAAAGTCATCTTTGTATGAACAAGTTTTCATTCAAGTTGGCACAATCTAGAGTACTCAAAATACGTAAACTTTTATTTTGGGAATATTTAAGTGAATAAATAAAATTTTCGGAATAGTTTGAGTGAATAAATAAAATTTTTGAAAAAAATAGGGACACCCTGCAGTGCATGCGTAAATGTGGATGTGAAAAAGCGGCTGGAAAAAATACACCGAGATGTTTGTCTTTGATATCCTATGGGACACCGTTACACTCTAGGCTCGATGAAAATCTTCGTCGATCAAAAAAATCCTCATTCGTATGCATTGGCACATCGCTTGGCGTTTCATCGAACTCGCGCGTCGAACGTGATTCCGTAATGTTGATCGACCGTCTCGTCACTTGGATCGTCATTGATCCGAGGATAAAAGTTTATTTGTTTTTTTTTATGTTTGTTTTTTTTTTTGTTACAAAAAGGCCTGCGTGCGCGTAGGCCACTTCAGGCAGTGTGCGTAGGAAACCACCCGTAACGTGGATCCACAATGTGATATCCGAATCTCAGACGATCCAACGTGACGCGTAATTCAATTGACGCCAAACTCGATGCATTCATTGACTTCCTATCCCTAATCAAATTTCATAACGGGGCGAAGAAAATTAAAAAAAAAATGAAAATGTACGGATGCAACATTGTTTTTTGTTTTTTTTTTTGTTTTGTTTAAACAGCTTCTCAGTACCCTGAGATTCACGAGTAATTATTTCACTTTTCGTCTTTCTTGTCGATCGCTTGGAGCTCTCGTAATACGCTTACAAATTTTTCTTAAATACCACTTAAACCGAAATTCCTAAGCAATCTCGAAGTATTTTCTCGTTCGCCATAAATCGCCAAAGAAAATTCAAAGCGATCTAACGTTTATTTTGTTTCTTCACATAATTTTCTTTCGCGTGAACAATTTACTTATTGATTATTTTTATAGTCGATTGTTTCGGTTTCTAAGTATGCGAGTGATCAGCAATCGACGTTGTGTCGTTTCCCTTAAGGGTTGCGCGCAATTTTCTATTTGCCATCGTTACAGGCTGAGTCAGCATTCGTAAATATATTCACACATATACATTATTTACAGCTCCGCTTGGGTCTCGGAAAAAAACATTGATCCTCTTCGTTTCTACACCCCCCCACTTCCTTTTTTTACTGATCTAATCGCGCTACTATGTACAGAATATTCATGGCATGAAACGTCATGAACGTTTTTTTTTGCTCTTCCCACGATCGTTTGCTCATTGAGAAAACACTTTTCTCGTGCGAGCCCTAAAGTGTGACCAAGCAGAGATCTTCCGTTATTAAAAACAGGCATTTAACTAGAATTATTGTCCTTTCGCACCGCGGATCACGTATGGACCATACGTTTCCCGCAATGAAGAATCTTCAACAAATCGAAGCTCCCTGCACCCCCCTTACGTCATGTGCAAATCGCCTTTCAGTATCCTCATGAAAGTCTTTTTGAACTGTTGATTCGCCATTGCGTAACAGAATGGATTCATCGGGCTGTTGGCGTAGCAGAGGAAATAAGAGAACATGAATAGATGTTTATTGGTGCACGGGGGTTTGGAGCAAAAGCCTTCGACGAGGGCTAGAATATGATAAGGTGTCCAGCAAGCAACGAAAGCACCAAGAATGAAAGATATCGTCCTGAAAGCTTTGCGAGCTCGATTCTCCGTTCTTGATTTTTGTCTGCCGACCGTAGGATCCTTCTTTTGGGTTTTGGCTTTGAGCCTACGTCCCAACGACTTGACAAAGTCTTTTCTAGATCCGCCAGGTTCCTGATTATCCTCAGCTTCTTTTTTCTTCGATTGCTTTCTGACATCGCTCGTTGTACCGGAAATGGTTGGTACAGCGCTGCTCGAGGTGGAGTGCTGAAGAGGATTGGTGATTTGTTTGATCGGTTGATCGGAGGGTCTATCGGTAGTGCTGTTCGAAGATTCGACCGGGGTTGCAGGAACAACACTGGTGATCGGTTGTTTCTTGATGTCCTCAACTTTGACGGTAACTTCGGTGTTGACTTTGCTGACGCTTGGTGAGGTTTGGGAAGCTGCGTGAGTTTGATGGGTGACGAAAACTCGCGGTGGATGGGTTTGACTCGAGGCATTGGCGACGAGTGGATGATTAGGTTGGGAAACCGTCGGCTGAGCCGTTCCAGCCTGTTGGGCGGTCGCTCTTATCAATGCTGCTTGTAGCAAGCTGGTATTAGCGGCCGAAGTGCCTGTGTGTACACCTAAGATCGGTGAGGACGGCGCAGTAGACAGAGGATTAGCGAGGCTGCACGAGAACGACGAGGGTGGACTCTCGTATGATGGACTCGGAACAATGACAGAACTCTCGTCCATGTAACGAAGATCAGCGCCGTCCAAACCCGTGAGAATATCGTACGTACCTGGACCCTGATTCAGCACTACCAGCGTCCTCGGTCTGTCGGTCGTTGATGACGTCGAGGTATCCTCCGATACGGGCGGACTGCTGCGGAACTGCGTCGGCGGAGGTATTATGCTTTGATGACTGCTAGCTTTGCTCTTGAGTTCCGGTGGTGGTGTATCATCGGAGGCTATCGACGAACGATTGAACTCGGCCTCGTTGGATCGAGACGATCGCTCAGGGGTGAGTGTACTGCTGGATTTGTCCGGCTCGATTGGGATCTCGTTGTCGGCAAGGCTGCTCAGCTCTTGTATCTTCGGCAGTGTTTGAGCTTTTTGGCTCAACGGTTGAAGACTCTCCCGTGCTGGACTGGTTGGTGAAACTTTTCGGGGTGGTACGTTCATTTCCACTTTTACCGGGATCATTCCGTTTATTCTTCCATTCGTGGTGAACACTTGAAGAGCACCAGACGATACCACGAGACCAGCTAGGGAAGACCTTTTTTTAAGACTCTGAGCTTGCTGACTCCCGCACATGGTGCTGTCCTCATCGGAATCAAACGCTGGACTGCTCGACCTCTCGGATTTTTCAGCTTCGGAAGCTTGACCCGCTTGTTTC
Source organism: Ophioninae sp. B BG-2022a (assembly GCA_030522765.1). NCBI lineage: Eukaryota > Metazoa > Arthropoda > Insecta > Hymenoptera > Ichneumonidae > Ophioninae sp. B BG-2022a. The sequence continues at coordinate 63,703 of JAPYZJ010000210.1, forward strand.
GATGAATCGACGTTACCATGGGCACCGGATATCCTCTGTCCGGTCCCACCTGCATCGCTGGTATCCTCGTTCTCGACACTCTGACCAGAACCAACCATACCGCCACCTCTCGGCTTGTCTTGACTCAGAAGAGTACTTTGGGTCTTCGATATTCCTATACCAGCTGCTCGTCCTGCCATCCCCGACATCGCACCCGCGCTTAGCGCCACCATCGATTGCATCTTTCGCTGCTTCGCCTCGCTCTTCTTTTGCATGTCGTAAGCGGTCTTGTATATTCCACCGTACAGGATGAAGAGTACTACCAGGGTGGTCCAGTAGTATGTGATTATCAGGGCAGTATTGAAGACCGGGTCCTTCAGAAACTGCACGGTACACTCACCCGGCTTCAAGTCTCGATAACCGATGAAATGCTCCCAACCGAAGATACTTGTAAAGAACAGCAATGCGGGTATAATCCAAGTTATCGTCACCATTCGAATCACACTGTTTTTCGTACGCCAACTTCGGTACTTTGCCGCTATTTTGACGGAGCAAAAACGATCTATGGTGATGAGCAGTACCGTATATTGGGAAACCAGACAAACCGTGTAGTCCACGGATAACCAGAGGTCGCACAACATTGGACCCAAATCCCAGTAACCCATCAGCACGTACACCGTGTAAAATGGCATGGAAACTGTACCTGCGCAATATCCCGAAGATACCACTCTTATTAGGTCTCGCTCCAAGATTCTTTTCACTTTTGAAACGATTAGCTTGATCGTTGCGTTACCTATCAACATGTCGGTGGCTGCGAGAGATGCGATGAAGTAGTTACTCGGGTGTCTTATCGTTCTGTCCACGATGAATGCCAGAAGAACGAGAATGTTGCCCCCTACGGTGAGGACTATGCAGATCGCCAGACAAAGAGCTATCAGGACGGTTTGCCATAGCTCGAAGGGTGGTTCGATGATCAGAGTGTTATCTGTCCCAGAATTTTTTCGATCACCATATACTCATTGATTCTCATTAACTACTCGCCAAACATAGCCGAAAGACAATTGGTTATCCACACGAAAGCTAAGTTCTGTTTTACTTAAGGGGGAACCCTCCTGTGATAGTTGCGAGAAAAAGATCTTTTTGCATTTTATTGTAGTTTGTACTTTCAAATTTATGATTTGATTAAACATTATTTTATAGTACACAAAAATTAAAGACATTCAGCACTCTTAGTAGACGGGTTTTCAGTGGGTGCAAAATTTTCGCACGAAGTTTATTGGAATTGTAATAACTCTGGTTGAGAACGTTTTTTTTTTAATTTCAGAATTGCCCAGAGCATCTTGAATCAAAATATTTCGAGTGAAAGGAATACTTTTGATTTCGAAATTCTACCATATTTCGAAAAACAAACAAAATAAAAAACGGCTACGCTTAACAATAAAGCGATCAATGCAGATTAAGGGCAAATATTATTTATTCATTCAGACGAATCAAACCACTAATTCCAATTCCACCAGGACAACGCAAATTTTCGAACTGCTTCGGCATTTATTGTACGTTTTTTGTTTTTCAATATAAATTATGTCAATCTCTTTCATTGCATGTGTAATGACCCATCCTTAATTAAAATTAAAAAATAATAAAAGAAATTTAAAAAATTCATAAAAAAAAGCTTATTGCTCCAACCATCACATTGGGGTACCCCTGGAGAGAGAAATCGTGGAAAACTGACCCTGACTTGAATTGACAGCGTTGTTTCCCAATGCAGAGCTATTGGTGGCGTTCGTTACGTTTGCAGATAACCATTCAGGCAGGAGCTCGCCGTATTCGCTGCTGACCCACCGGGGATTATTGGGGTCGACCCAAGTACCGTTGAGCTGCGTGCACTCCGCGGTCAGGTCCTCATAGACGAAACGACAAAGACGTTCCCGTTGTCTCTGTAATTTCCTGGAAATTGGAAGAAAATCAACTGCGTTATGGATTCATCCTTTGGGTCTTGGTAACTATTCATGAAGACCCGTAGTGAAGGAAGGATTGGTGAGATCAAGATAACTGGAAGACAACTCCGTATGCGGAAGGAAAAAATATTCCAAGGTTATTCTCACTGCAGCAACGGAGCTTTTCTCGCTCCAGTTCTTCAACTCCCTATCTCATTTTAATGTCATATCCGAGCGCTCGGTTGTCATGCCTAGTAAAGCTGCTTCTCCTTCACATTTAAATACCAGCGAGGAAAAATGGTTTTTCTCTCGCTATTGGTGCTGAATCATTATTGAACCAAGGTAAGCTGCCTTTTTCCTCAAATGTCTTCAACTTCGTCGAATCGAAATAAGCAATTATCTATTCATCAGTTTTGAGTGCAAACATTTACTGTGCCAGTTATTAAGCAACTTTTTCATCCCTGGTAGCCTGGAAAATTAGATCGTTTAATCGAACTCACAGGCTTACGTAGGATTAATATTATCACAAGGATTTATAGCAAACGGTTACTCTTGGCTGCGCTAAAAGTTTACTTTGCCTAGAAAACGTTTTCTGGATATTACCTCCATCAACTCTCATTATTGGATAACATTTCACAAACCATAAAACATTTCCAATGGAATAACTTTGTTCCTATGGATAGTGGAATCAATAGATCAAGCGAGAGAGCCTATATTAGGCTTGTAATTATTGGCAACTGTTTTTTAAGGTACTAAATATACTCATCTAGTTTCAATCTAGCTTTTTACTGGGTCCAGTTTTTCCTAGATTGAATTTTTACTACGCCTAATCGTTAGTTTTTTCCTCTTATTTAGTCTTATTATTAGTGTTTACCAAGTATAGTTCTTTTTGAGGTAGTTTCGATCTAGTTTTTACTAAGTCCAGTTTTTCCTAGATTTAATTTTTACTACCACTAATCGTTAGTTTTTTTCCTCTTAGCCAGTCTTAGTGTTTACCAAGTCTAGTTCTTCTTGACGTAGTTTCGATCTAGCTTTTTATTACCTCCAGTTTTTCCTAGATTCAGTTTTTACTACCACTAATCGTTTATTTCTCTCCTCTTAGCCAGTCTTAGTGTTTACCAAGTCTAGTTCTTTTTGACGTAGTTTCGATCTAGCTTTTTACTAAGCCCAGTTTTTCTTAGATTTAATTTTTACTACCATTAATCGTTAGATTTTTTCCTTTTAGCCGGTCTTAGAGTTTACCAATTCTAGTTCTTTTTGGCATAGTTTCGATCTAGCTTTTTACTAACTCCAGTTTTTTCTAGATTTAATTTTTACTACCACTAATCGTTAGTTTTTTTTCCTCTTAGCCAGTCTTAGTGTTTACCAAGTCTAGTTCTTTTTGGCGAAGTTTCAATCTACCTTTTTACTAAGTCTAGTTTATTCTCAGATTTAATTGTTAATACGACTAATCATGAGTTATTCTACTTTTAGCCAGTCTCAGTATTTACCAAGTTTAGTTCATTTTAGCGTCCACCTATCGGGTTGCAAATCCGTGGTTGAATATTTTCGTTTGGTTAGGCAACAAGAGGGCTAACGTCTCCCCATACGCGGTGTATCTTAGAAGCTCTGTTGAAGTTTCGTGGAAGGCAGAGAGGGCTGGGATACAGGGATGGAGATCGTTCCGGAGAAACGCGCACTCGGTGCTTCGCTCGAGTGATACAAACGAACTGAAAAAGTCCAGAGAGTATGCGAGAGTGAACGCCAGAGAAAAGCCTTAGTCAAAGGATGAATACAGCGAGGTAGCACAATGCGCTTGAAATAAGCATGAATGGAACCACATCCAACCTAGCCCTCTCCCTTCCTTACAGCTATACATCCCTCTTGGCTTTCTCCCTCTTGCAAATCTACGAACGACCCGCGACACGGCCCATCGCCGCCGGCCAAGGCGTTGTGCAATCTTTTGAATACTGGACGAAGAAAAATGTTCTCCGACTTCTTATTCACCCACCGAATTGTTTATTGTTCCTACGACAAAAAAAAAAGAAAAATATTCACTTTTTCTTTCACGAAAACTCCTTCAATGCGCACCTTTCAATGACATTTATGAAAGTTAACTTTCGCATAATTACACTTTTGTGCCCACTTGAAAAATTACTTTCAGGCTAAGCTAGTTCCTAGGTGATAAGGGCCTAATACTTTGCGACATAAAAAAAGTGCCACACAGATTTGGATATTCTGCCGATCCTGGCAGTTTCGAAGATCCTAGCTCGTAAAGTCTTATCTATCGGCTTGTTTGAACAGCTTTCCTTTAGCTCTCGATGCTTTCGGAGTACCCCTCGAGCTGATCCACATATCAGGTTTTAACGAGATTGATAAGCGGTGCTGTGTAAACTGGTTAGAAGTACCTGCTCATCCTCGGGTGTTTGCTTTAAAAGCCAATACACTTTGGTTACACTCGTACCATTTACCATCAGGATCTTTGACAATATTGTTTTTAACAATCGTCAGAAATATCTACTTTTATATATGGTATATTTATTTATAGTTTTCTTTATTTATATTATTATAGTATTTTCGTGGGGAACTAGGACACATTTATAAATGTGATTTTGTGGGTGGGGGTCGACAATTTGATCGATCAATATTGAGAAACACTAAAATTTCGAAGTAAGTAGTTAAGGATCGTTTATTTGTAGATAGAACAATCTTATGATAGTCTGTAATATAGTCCATGAAAATTGTGAACACAAAAAGTCTCGAAATTAATTTATAGCGAATATAAATATAAGATTTAACAAAATAATGAGAGGTGTAGGTAATATCGATTCACCTGTATTTGAATCTGTATTTACATGACCTAAAGTAAATACTATTCTAATCGATGATCTGAAATAAGTAAACTTTGAAATAAATAATCCTTTGGATATTCGATTGCATTATCAATCGAAGGATAAAATGTCGATTAACCCAACCTTCTATATTTTGTGCTAACAATTCTCCAATTTAAAAATCTTCGTCGTTCACTACACAGCCATTCGAAATTTCGACCCTCGTTCGGTTTCGATAATCGTGAAATTTCAAAGGACTCCGGAAATGATATTTCCGAAACCTTCGAAACGTTTCTTGAATGAATTTCGATTGGTAACTTTCGATCGTGCCCTTTTTCGATTAGCAATAACTCAGAGGCTTCGATTTGCTTCGCGACGGTAAAATAAAAATGAGGTCGTACAGTTACATTTCCGTATTATCGAATTGGCTTCAACTTTATTATCATTAAATATAAAATGAAAACGTTGGCTGGTACAAGGGAGGATTTCATCGTTGCAGCACTGTGGCTTAAGTCTCGACGACTTGGACGTTAATCGTATTGGGTGAATATCGATTATATCATCTCTGAAGAGCCCCTAGGGGAGAACGACAGTTTAAGAGGGAGGGAGAAAGAGCGAGGGCGATCGACTGAAAAGTCTTCTTTTTTTTCTCTCATCCGGAGGCTTCGTAGCCTCTTTGAGCATCCGGCAAGAAAGGACTCGAAGACGTTTCTGGAACGAGCAACGAGACAAATTACGAAGTTAGTTGAACACCGAAGGTAATGTAAAACGTAGAGTAGCATCTGAACGTGGACACCAAAAAAAAAAAAAAAAAAAAAAAAGGAAGAGCGGAGGGAAACCCCAAGGCGGATATTGGCAACCACCGGCCTGCCCTGAATGAGTGCTGCGTCGTTTGAACATCCATTATTGGTCTTCATTGAATATCGACGTGTTTGCAAAACTGATACCAGTTTAATTCACACCCTGTACTAAATAGGTAAATCATAGTTGACTCAGAAGAAATGCAAACTTTCACGATGCCCTTTATTGTTCATATGGCGAAGGTTTCTTGACATTCACAGATTCGATGACAGTTATATTTCCGACAGCGACTACGCAGCCTACCGAGATGACGTTTATTCAATTGCATTGTCCAGTTCAGACTTTGGGTATGAATTGATCGAATGGAATCGGTTGGTGGATCGTCGGGATCCTTGATCGACTGGCTTTCGATAAGTCATTCATTGGTCACGACCTCCCTCTCGGATAAACTTTCTTCAAAGTACAGGTTTAACGACATATCGTAGGGAATGGATTACCAGTGTATAAAACAGCTGATGCACTCTAGGGTGGAGGGCCACATCAGAGTATTAAAATACTTTGGGGAATTGTTATTCACATTTTATTATTTCAATAATTATCTGCCCGATTTGATCAAAGTTTGCTTTATTGGAAAGTTAAATTAGAGACGTATGTTGACTACTTTTTTTTATATATGTTTATCAGGTTGAAACTTTATTATTGGGGTCGAAATATCACCATGGCTGAAACGGCTCCGTGACTATTTTTAGTTGATTCGTACTTAAAAATTCGGATAGATAATTTCAAAGAATTAATTAAAGAAAAATAACTTCAAGAAAAATAAATTCAATTTTCGATCAGGTATCATAATATTTGATCAACATTTTAATTTATTTTTCGTACAGAAAAATGTAGTCCACATTTACTCTCATTTTCCAATGAAAGTTTCCAAGCTTTCTGAGCTAATTTTAAAAAATCCTCGAAAAAATGTTCTGCTTTTTGAATTATAGAATTTATAAAATGATGGGTCAAAATTTGGAGTTTATAAATTGTATTTCGAAATAATCGTGGTAAAACTTAGGAAAAGTTGTACGCTTAGTATATGGATCGAGTAATAAATTACTTATATTTTTTCGAAATGTTCAATTAACAGAATGAAATTTAAGGGCAATTCGTTGAGACTGTAAACTTTGAGGCTAGTAGAACAACTTTTTTCACTCGGACGTGCCCCCTTAATTCATTAATTTTATTGCGACAGTCGTTTTCATACAAGTGGGCCAATGTTGCAAAAAAAAAATAGAAAACGATGTTTTTTGTGCACAAGCTATGGCACTGGTTAAGGGAATGCTCGGAGTAGCGTGCTCATATTTCAGCACACACACAAACACTTTTGGAAAATTTCAATGAGGGACGAGACTTCACGAGAGATTCCGCCGTTGTACAAGGGCACGAAAAGCATACTCGAGAGGGCTGCTTTCTTCAGTTTCACTTCATAACCTCCTCTATTTTCCTTTTACGTTACGCTCTTTTCTCTCTCGCCAAATATAGACGCCACTCGACGCAGTGGATTAAAAAACGGACGCTGCCTGTGACACGAGAAAGAAAAAAAAAGCTCCGATAAAATACACTGCTACTCTTTCACCCTAGTGTAGTTCCTGTTTTGCCCTAGATCCATGATGAACGTGGATGGGAAGACAAAAATTCTCGATTTCGCTACCCCACTTGGTCATCAGTTGAAGGGGTTTTTATTTGAATAGAACGAGAAATCTCTCAGAGCTTGGATGGTTTCTTAAAGTGGATAATGGCAGGGGTATAGTGATACTGTTGTGTGAAGAATGTATAGAAAATACTAGGTTTGTTCAAAAAATAAGGTGACTTGGTTTTTCGAAAAAAATATTCGAAAATTTCTGAGAAGTCTTTCTAGACTGGTCTAGACAAAGTTTATTCGAAAAGTCTTTATCTCCTCAATCGTGGCAAGTCTCTGGCCTTTTATAGCTCTTTTCAGTTTTGAAAACAGAAAAAATATCGCAGGGGCCAAATCCGGTGAATACGATGGCTGAGGCATGGTTACAACGATGTGTGATCAGGTGCATCATAATTTTCCAGATTTTTAAGTAAATACAAAAAATCATGAATAAATTATATTTGTTAAAATATACATACTAATAATATAAAATATAGAAATACAAATATTATCTTTTTATAAATATAAAATAATATAAACTATCATAATACATAATAATATTCAATTAAATAATATAAAAAATTAAAAAAATATCAAAAATAATATAAATATAGAAATACAAATATTATCTTTTTATAAATACAAAATAATATAAAAAATAGTTATCAAATATCAGTAAGTGATAAATATCACATAATTTATATTTATCAGTAACAACATCTGACTTAAGTAAATTTCTCATTTGTATCTTCGTTTCAGTAATCTTTACAAAAGTTCGATTTACAAAACTTCGAATGTCCCAAATGTAATTTAAAAAAATTTTAACGTTAAACCTTGGCCACAGTAAAAATGACGTCGACGTTAAAAAAAAAATTTGTTTTCGATAAGTAAAATCATGGAGTACGATCCGAACGAATATATCGATAATTAAAGGCACACTAATTGCGAAGTGATTTGGTATGGTCCCGGTAACATTCGATGGCGTGCTCAGTCCTGTTGCAATCCGGTAGGGCCGAATACCAGAAAAAATAATAGAGAGGGAGGGGATGAAAAAAGGTAGAGATAGGAGAATGGACGATGCAGAAAGCGGAAGAAGGAGGAGTATGAGCCTCGTTGAGCAGAGGATCATCGCCGTGGAATGGCACGATAATACGTAGACGGATCTACGAGAACGAGAGAGTAAAGTGGAAAGAGTAAAAAAAAACAAAAAAAAACGAAAAAAAAAAATGAAAAAGCAGATATAAATATAGGCAGGAACGAGTGGGTGAAAAATCGCGAATGGAACGATGAAGCTTCGCGTGGTTCGCGGCAGTAGAATTCGCGGCATCTCGGGGCTGAGGGAAAAAGCTCGAGAGAGATCGCGATAGTCGAAGCCTCCGAACAACCGAACGAGAGTAAAAGAGAAGAAAAGCCGAGAGGCAACAAGTACTCGGCACCGTTCCAACATTCCTCTGTACCTACATTTTACGATCCACCCAGCTGACTGTGTTCCGCCTCGTTTCGTTTTCCTCGGCTAACGGAGGGTGCACACAACCACCCCCTCCAATCCCCCGTCGATATTGCGAAAATGGACTCTCCCTGAACCGTTACATCGCGACGCCAAAAGTTACCCTTCAGGGAAAACGTGACCGCTTCGAAAAATCGACTTTTTTCATGTTTATTTAGTATTGTTTTTTTAGTATTGGATTTTAACGATAGGTTTACAACTATTTTTTTAATGATATATATTGATTTTGAGATAATTAACGAAATATAATTAACTTATGATTTATTCATGATTTATGATTTGGAAAAATGATAGAGTTGTGGCACTTTTGGAAAAAGGGCGTGGAATTACCCTTTCCGGATGAATTTTAGAAATAGTTTTCCTCGAAATCACATTTTCACTTTAGACTTATAATTCATAAGTTTATAGCTACTAAATTATTTAGCAAAAAGTCCGGAAATAATTAATGTATTTTTTTTTACCAAGAAAACTATCGTTCCCTAAAATTCCAAAAATTACGGAGACTTTTCAACATCCTTCCAGTAAATTTATCAACCATAAATGACCTTGTGAAATTGATACATTTATAGCTACTAAATTATTTAACCAAAAAATTGTAATTAATTCAAGTATCATTTTTCTACCAAAAACTATGGTTGCCTAAAATCCCAAAAAAATTCGGCCATTGTTTATTATCCATCCAGTAAATTTATCAACCATAAGCAAACCTGTTAAATTTATAATTTCATAGCTCTTAAATTATGTACTACAAAAATCGCAAAAATATTTTTAAATTTCATAATTTCATAGCTCTTAAATTATTTACTAAAAACGATCCTAAATTATTTTAAAAAATTATAATTTCATATCTCCTAAATTATTTACTAAAAAATGCATAATTTCATATCTTCTAAATTATTTACTAAAAAATTCATAATTTCATATCTCCTAAATTATTTATTAAAAAATTCTGAAATAATTTCTTATATTATTATACCAAACGTCAAAAGTTATGATTCCAGAAATTTTCAAAACTGTTGTCAATTTTGAAATTAAAAAATACGTTAATTAATTTTATAAACATCCGAAGCTCTTCATCCGAGAAGCATCATTTTCGACACTGTATCCACAGACTCGCACACGCGTTCGTTACATCCCGATCAATGCGTGCACAAACGGGCTCATTGTTCTAACCCGTGGTAACATTTGGGCTTGGATCGAGTGTGCCTAATCTACACGCCTGTCAGCGGTAATTCATATTCAGAGGGCATTATAGCTATATACTTTGGTGAGGCATTGGGCACCTTTGAGTATACGTATATTCGTATTTATAGGTGTGGAGGGTTGTAAGGTCCAGCGACTTGAGCGCCAGAACGAGCATTACGCGGCCGGCATTGTGAACGTGGATTTGCGTGCTTCCTTGTTCGCCTAACACACAGATCTGAATCAGTTTCACCGAAGATGAAGTACTTCCATGAATTTGAGCACAATCTGGATTACAACGTTCGAGGGAGACTGCGATTTTATATAGGTACGTGAATACGTATGGCTTTGCATTTGTCCTAAAATACGATGAGCTGGATATCGTGGACTATCCCACGGATAGTCCACAATCCCATTGTAAATTTTCTCTCTCGATCTGTTCCAAACTGTGACGAATTTATATTAAAAAAAAAGATTGTAACAATAACAAGCTTTTGTTTAATGCATTTAATCGTAAAACATTATTTTGATGGCTGTATTACCGGTGACTATTTATATAGAAACTTGACACGCTAATTTTTTAATTAAAACTTCTTAAATGTTTAACATTTATTATATATATATATATATAAATTAAAAAAAACACAATCAATTATTAGATTTAATTATTTTTTTATTTTTGTATTTAATATTTATCGAATGTATATTTGAATGAATTTTTTATTAATTTTTTTCCATTAATCGTGATTAATTTAATGCATTAATAATTATTAATGCATTAAATTAAAAACGATTAATGGAAAAAAATTGCAAGTAAAAAAGTGCGATAATAATTTCTCTAATTATAATTAGAGAAATTATTATCGTACTTTTTTACTCAGTTTCCGAATGTTTAGTTAAGAAATCCAAAGCAGTTTGGCAGCTTTTGGTAAAAAAACGTCGAGGAAACGACGAAAGGGAAGAGAAGAAAGTGGAAGGGCGTGAAGGTTGAAGGTTGCATAAGAATGAACGAGGTATAAGGTAACACAAGTATTCTGTTTGTGCAAAAAAGTTAGATGTGAATTTCGAGGAATGGTAAAGATGGTTGAAAGATGGGAACGTGAGGTCAGTGAATTTGGTGCATGCTGGTAAAAACGACTGAAAGACAAAAGAGGAGAGAGGTAGTTAGAGATCATTTTCGAGAGCATAAACGAAACAGCACAAAGGCAAACAATTTCATTCCTCCCCAGTCTTTTTCTTTTACGATTCTTCCCTTAATGATCGTGGATTGCATGTCTGGTAGGGATTTCTGAGGGTTGGTCAATGGAAACCTTCGTTTTCTCTTCACGAAACCACTTTCGGTTTTCACTCAGTCATTCTTCGAGTCTAACCGAACAAAACGATCGAGTTTTATTTTTCACGAGCCTCAGGCTTGGAATATAGGAAATGGACTTAAAACGCCCAACGAAAGAAGAAGAAGGATTTTCGAAACGCCTCGAAGCTTGATATGGGAAAATAACACGTAACCCATAGCCTGAGGCAATACGATGGATGTGTCGAAGCTGCAAAACGTCTTTTACCTCGAGATGCTTTATTGAAGTTTTTCTCTATCGCCTCTGGCCATACTCCCCCAGTTCTTACGGAAAGACTGTATCGAACTTCCTTGAATTTCGATGATTTATCTTCCAGCTAGATTTACGTCTCCATTTTCTTTTTTTACTCTTTTTTTTTGCTTTTGATGACGTCAAAAAAAGTCTTCCAGAAAATTCTGGGGTTGGACGTTCTTGATTTGGCCAGTTTGTGCCGGTTCCCAGTACTCGGAGCGATGAACGTTTGATACAAGGTGCTACTCTGACGTCATTAAAGAGCAAATTCGGTTTTTTTACTGCGAGCCTTAAAAAAACCGTTGAAAAAATCACTTTTCTATACGTTGAAGAAATAATTTTCGAACCTAAACAAACCCAAACATAGGAGTATCGAACGAGGACACGTATTGGATTGTTTCCACGTTTCATTACTGAAAAAAATATCAATGTTTATAATTTGTCTCGTTTATGAATTATTTTCTGTCTCGTTTATCAATCTAACATTTTCTAGGTTACGTCGATCTTCTAAATGATCTCAAGTGAGTAAATGATAGAGTGCGAAAAGAGATGAAAATCGAGTGAAGAAATCCAACTTTAATCTTTTTTTTTTCTTATTGTGGCAACAGAATCCCCACTCCATCCTGATGGCGAAAGAATGAGAATTTCGAGGCGAAATTACATTACCAAGTTTGCCGAGTTGTTTTTTTTCTTTGTCATCCTATTAATTCATTCAACTAGGTGCGAAGTTTCTCGTAAAACGAGACTATTTTAAATTCGTGTCGTCGATCTTCCTCCCTGGTTGATTAAACCCCTGTTAATTAATCACTGTTGTACTCGCGACGGCTGATGAAGGTCGATGTACTTTTTCCTGTCTCTCTCTCTCTCTCTCTCTCTCTCTCTCTCTCTCTCTCTCTGCCTTTTTATCACTTCGTTGTAATAAACCGTGCTCGCGCTATTCGCGTTCAAGTGGAATTAACAAAATGACAAAAAGGACAAAAGACGTTTAGATGCAATACGAAGTTTATCAAACGTGCAAATTACTCCCTCATAAAAATATGGTCTCGAAGCAATGCACAGATTACAGAAGATTTTTATTGAGCTGAAAATCAATTATTTTTCGTAACAAAAAAAACAAATTTCCTCCAGTGTAGCTTGAAAAATGAAATTCATGTATTCATTCCAATCAATTTTTTCAATTGGTTCAATTTGACCCACTTTCATATATGATAGAGGCATATTGAAATTCACAGTACAATAATAGAGAAATATTGTACAGAAATACAATGGCTTCCAACGATACAGAAATCCAACAACTTGATCGCGACAAATTTTGACAATATTTTTGAATAAGTTTTCTAACCGAAAACGTGTGCTTTTTTACCGTTGTATTTTTTAAATCAAACCAGAACGGTTGAAAGATGCGATTGAAAAATTTAATTATGAATAAAAAATACAAATAAAATTATAAAATTTTTAAAATACAGACACACTTATAAAGAAATACCAAATTTGGAAAAAATGGTACTCGGGCTAAAACAGAGTACTGTATCATGTAAATATTGATTTTTAAATATTGCTGTCCCTAGATAGCCAATGCTGGCCAAGTTACAGCTAAGTGTCACATGTGGGCTCACATCCCTCAAATGACAGTTCGTAATTTCCTTGCTTAAGAGCAACTCGTTCTTAATCCATTTCTCCGTGAAATGTCGAAATTCTCTAAATAGAGAATTCGTTTTCAGTACTTACGAAAGCTCATTCATCAAAACGAAAAAAAAACAATTCGCTGTATTAAAAATACACAAAATTCAAACTGGCAAAATCCAAACTGATTCAAAATCCAAACGAATCCAAAATCCAAACTGTTCCAAAATCCAAACTAATCCAAAATCCAAACAGTTCCAAAATCCAAACTGATTCAAAATCCAAACTGATCCAAAACCCAAACTGATTCAAAATCCAAACAGATCCAAAATTTAAAAAAATCGATCTAGATTGTACAGGACTTTCATTGAAATTGTGTCGAAGTGATAAGTGACAAGGAAGAAATCTAGTGCAATGTCAATGAGGAATGAAAATGAACAAGTAAAAGTGTCGGGAACATAAATCTGGCAAATGTAAAGTGCAGAAATGTTGGACGGCGAAGAAACTTAAATCGTCCTTGGTGCAACTTAAATTAAGCCCATAGAGAGTATGTTCTCATCGCTCTTCCATCCTTCCCTTCCTCCAGGATATTGAGTTCGACAGCTCGGAGAATTGCCTCTCGTTGTTTTCTATCGGTGGACAAGCATTTTCAGAAATCTCTCGCGTTCTCTCTTCCTCTTCCTTTTCCTTGCCTACTGGGCGAAGAACAATTACTCAACGTCAAGAACTCCATGTCGAGTGATTCGATTTATAAATTCTTATCTCACACCTATCCACCATCGGTAACAGCTAATTACTCGAACAAGAGCCAATTTTCAAATAATTCAATATTCTCGTGGAAAATGCATTTTTACGTCGCTTTTGGAAAAAAAATCACTTTCTTTACCAAAACGAAATGTCTAAATGAAGAATGGCAAAAAGTTTCGCAACACAGACTTAACAATTTTTATTTTTAACAAATAAGGAAATCGTATAGCTATTCCAGCAAAGGATTGATTATTTGAAAAAAATATTTTTAAATAGTGTACGAGGTTTGTTCAAAAAATAAGGTAACTTTTCAAAATTCGGGGGCAACGTACATTCACTTTTTATCCCTCCGAGTGCACACTTCCGCCGTCAACCTAGAAGTAAATACTGGGTAAATCTGACCAAGACATTTTTCAAATTGTCATATTTCGGTGTATATGCATTTTTTGTTAATTTTTTTAGAGACGTTTTTCCTAATAAATGATCCATATATTACGACCTTAAATTTATTTTGTAACAAAAGTGAAAATTAAATATCAAAACATTTGCTCAAAGTGGGGCATGGTTTGAAAAAAACGTACACGAAAAAAGTTATGGGTCACAACGACCCAGTATGCACTCGAAGGGTTGAAATTCATTTTTATTTTTGTTCATATTTTTGTTTATTATAAAAGTAGATATTTGTGAGTTTAAACATGTAAGCCATGACGTAAACTGATAAATTCATTATTCTTTTTTTACAACCCTTTTTTGTCTAGAAGCTCATCCAGCAATACCATAAAGTTTGACTAGCAGTTCTATCGTAGTGACGAGTTTACCTTTAATCCAAGTTTACCATTTCTGCGTCACACGTTCCAGCTTTCTCTTCGATTCGAGTTGCTTCAAGGGAGAAGCGACTTTTTGCAATTTTCCAGTATGCTAATATCTCGATCCAAGGAAACGAATGGTTCGATTAGCATCTCGTCAGGGATTATCAGATCCACGTAGTGGAAATATGCCAGAGAGCTTTTTGATCTTTGAATGCACGTGTCATTTGTACGAATGGGAGGTACACAACAGAAGCACGGAAGAGGTTACGAGTATGAGATTGAAAAGAAAAAAAATCTACCGGGTCGGAGATATAAAAGTATTTTTTTTTTCAGTCTCGTTAGCCTCCATCCTCCACTTTTGTTCTTATTTTTCCAAGTGGTATATGACGCTCCTCTAAGCAGCATCCAGGCTACTGTTACATGCTCAACACGTTGAGATCTACAGCACCAAGAATCCATTGTCACTTCGTATACTCTTGTGCATACAAAAACACCTACAAATCCGAAATTTCAACGAATATGGAATTCTACGTTTTCGCGAACAACTGCCTCGTAACGTGTGATTCGTGCACGGAATAAAAATGACCATTGTCGCGCCTTCTTATTATCGGTCATCCATTTCGAAAATTCCGGACGGTTTTGTATGGAAAAAGACACCCAATGAAAAAGTAGATCGAGACGTAATGTAATTGCATTCCAATTGAATGATTGCTAAATAGTGGAAGTCATACAAACTATTTAAAAAATATTGCAAAACTATTTATAAATTTCATAATATTTCAAGTGGAATGAAATTCCTATAATTATGTGTGTATTTTTGTAAATAATATATTTTATATAATTTTGTATATAATAATATTTATATCTCTAATTATAGATTATATTGAATCGTGGTATTATTATTATTATTAATATTAATATCATTATTATATATTTTTTATTAGATTCTAATTTATATATACAGTATTTTATGTAATTTTTCAATTTTATGATTAATTTCTCCACTCATACATTTGTTAGAAAAATCTGGTGATTTTTTTAACCAAATCATCGTCCTTGCGAAGCAGAGGGGCAGGGAGGAAAATTTCCAGAGGAAAGTAATAAAATTTCTTTCCTCTTATTTTTAACTCCAAATCCACCCAAGTTCTATAAATGGGCGTAAAAAAAAATTAGGAAATATTTCTTTTTCTGGTTTTTTTTATTCCAGTCAAGTTGTCTTCAGTCAAGTTAAACAAACCAACAAATTTGATTCGGAAAATAAAATTCGTTTGGATTTGTTTGAATCCAGTGAAGTTTCATAAATCAGCCAAGATCGTTGCCAGAAAAAATTGTATTTTTTTCCAGCTTTTTTGGGGATTTAATTCGACTCCAGTCAAGATCCAAAAAAGTTCATTCGTGCAAGGAAATTTATTTGGGTTTATTTCATTTGGAAATGATTTAAAAAAATTATTTTTACGTTTGATTTTTCTTTTTCATTCTTCTTTGGCTTGAAAATTGAAGGAAAACAACAGACTTCACGTACCAGTAGGAATTCAACATCCCTTTATTTTTTCCTCACGTTTGACAAACGATACGGGACGCAAAAGTAGAAATTCCATTTTAGGGCGTTTGAAACGCGTTCAGAGACAGCCAGGCACTTATTGTCGTTTTAAGATGAGCATTGGTGAAGGCCTCGATAATTCAGGTCACGTTACACAGTCCTTGGGTGGTGTCTGTGCGAGAATGTGTGGAGGAGGGTTCAATAGCGGGCAGTTCACAGCCCAGGCATGTTTTCCTCGTTCGTCGCCATCAACCGTGCGAGATCACGAGACTGGAAACTAGAAACGAGAACGATCGATGACGTTACAAGTGTCGTCCGCAGAGCTCCCGTGCACTCGATGCCTTTTTCCATAATAATGTATTTGAAGAAATATTAATAATTTTTTCTCCCTCGTACACAACACGTTCTCGCAGCTATTACCAAGAATTAATATCTTGAGTGTCATAACATCCGGAAAAAAGAAATTGCCTGATGAGAGTGACTAGTCGGAAGTATAATAGCGATGTTCCCATGGCAATAAATAATCAAAAGTGAAATTTGTTCTCCCAAATTTTCAATACAATTTACAAGGGCATTTCAACATATTTTTGTGATTAATTCGTTTGGGTTCGAAAATATTGGCAACTGGAGTCTGTGATCTAATCATCAATGAGTTACCATATGAAAGACATTTTCGAATACGAGGTTTGTTCAAAAACTAAGGTGACTTTTTAATTTTTCCCGAAAAGTATTTATTTATTCATCAATATCTATTTTGTCCCTTTCGAAGTAATCCCTGTCAGATGTAATACACTTGTGCCAGCACTTTTTCCAATTCTTGAAGTACTTCTGATATCTGAGCCCCAAATTTTGAAAAGTCACCTTATTTTTTGAACAATCCTTGCATATTATCTATCACAAGAAAAAACCGGAGCTTGATGATTTTTTTCAATTTTATTCGTAATTAATCAAAGTCAGTTGAAAGTTGGAATTTGGTAAAAATCAAAACAATTTACTTTTTCTCACTAGGCAAAACCGAGGGTAGTTCAATATTTTTCTTCATAATAATTACGAATATAAATCCTGAGAGACATTTCATTCCACCCCTATTATGGTCGTCTATATCGTAAACGTCAGTCCTGCGAAGAAGGCCGGAGGAAATAAAGGCGAAAAGGTGGGAAAAGAAAGTAATGAAGTTTGAACATTTTTATTTTCCAGTCCAGTTCCAATCGAGTTCCATGAATCAATAATGTGCATTTATACAAGATTTTATTTTTATAGCTTTTTGAGTTCAGTCAAGTTGGCCCTGATCCAAGTTCCATAAATTAAAAAAGAACATTCGTGCCCCAAAAAATATTTGCATTTTTGTGGTCCAGTTAAGTTCCATAAATAAAAGAAATTCCAGAAGAATACATTTGGTTTTGTTGATGGCAAAAAAAAATACAAAATGAGATTTGGCAGTGTATTTTATCAATTTCTGATTAGTTGAATCCATCTGCAATTGGGTATTGGCGTAATGTAAGAAAATCCACTTTTGGTCGTTTTTGCCAAAATGGAAGAAATAATAAATAATAATCGTAATAAATTTCTATTTAATATTTACAATAGCGACGAGCAATTACCATAGACATTATATAGCCATAGACAGAATGATGGATACGATGAATACTTCGCTTACATTTTCCTCGTCCAATGATGCAGCAAAAATGGTAATAGGGTGCTATTAGAGTTCTTAACGCTGGCTTATTACTTTGGTAATAGACCCTCTTGTTTATCCATTCCCAACTTCGTCGTCAACATTGTCGTCAGCGAGATGGCAAATATGACGAGACTCCTTGTTACCTAAAATCCACTTGCCATTTGCTTATTCCATCTTCGGTTTTTATTCATCCTGAATAATTGACAATTACTCTGTGCCAACGAACAGAAAGAGAAAAACAAAGTAAAAGAAGAAGACAAGAAGAAAAAGTAGGAAAGAAAAAATAGAATTTAGGATTACAAAAACTGATAATCAAATCTATTACATATGACCTTGAGATGATTGGGTTTGTTTGGGTTTACAAACTTTATGTAAAATTAAAAAAAAAATAAAAAATAATCAAAAGAGTAAAAAGGTTTAATTGAATCATTAAAGCTTATCAACGAGATTGACTTATTTCCATAAATGACAGGTCAATAACTCCCTAGTCCAAATGACATTCACGAAGCTAAAAGGCCCTTGACTCCTTGAAGGAATCCGACTCCAAAAGGACCATTCCATAAAAAGTTCATCAATATCAAGTGGCATCTTGTTTGATAGATGTCTCCGTAGCAACGCTAACATCATTAGGAAGATTCGACGATGGTAAACCGATAGAGATCTTTGGAATGAAATTGTACGAGAATCAATCATCTGTTGTAGTGACCGAATGATGAGCCAATACCGTGTCTTGTCATCGGGACGAACCGATCTGCAAACAGATTTCCAACAACAACGTGTTTCGTGGGTTCAAGAAACATCGATCGATCACTGCTCCAGTACTATTTCCAATGCTTCTTGAATCACACCAATCAAAACGAAGATCGAATTTAACTACGTCTAGGGTTATCAGTCAGCATCCATAAATCCAAAAGTTGGCAACCAAATAATAAACATGACTCTGGGGAGGAAGATGAAAGCATCATTGGAAGTAAGAATCCATCTTCCATCAAAGAAGTAATACGAGCAGGAAGTATCAGAAGTCTCGATCTCATCATTCACAAACGTACTTGAGATTCAGGAATTCGGATGGCGGTTCATCAACGACGATAGTTTGGATAGTGAAGTGCCCCCAAAGCCATTGCAAGATCTGTGTAGAGCATTCCAGTTAGCTGGATGCAAATCAAATGGTCGTAACTTCGGAGAGAGATCGTTAGAGGAAGGGGTAGGAAAGGAGAGAACTAGGGATGAAGAGGTCTAGCTAGATAGAGACAGAGAGAAACGTTAGGTACTGTAGAGATCCAGCCTGGTGCCATACGTCTGGCAAATTTGAATGCCCGTATGGGAACGTAATCTCCAAAGCATTAGACACGCATCCTCGTTCAACATCTACCGGTATTGCCTACATTTGCCTTGCACAGACTGTACTCTCGCAACACTCCGACATTTTCGTTGAACGTTTGGGGTTCCTAGGATAGGCAGTCTCCGTGTATTTGAGCATCAACTACATCAATTCTCCTCAATTAACCCCTCCTAAGAGGGTTCCTCAACAACGACCGTGGCGTCCAACCCCTCTCGAGGAACTTCCGAATGACGCAGCCGCTACACTTCAACATTTAACCGAGTACAGGACTTATACCTTCGTGTTTACATTTCATTAGTGGTCATCGGGTACACCAGCAAATACGATGACGACTGTACGTGCCACCTTCATTTATAACTGCTCAAATTCAAGTATCAACGTAAAGTTACTGTGAATATATTTTTCTACTCTTGCCTGATGCCCTTGGCCCCTACTGAACCACCTCACATGTAATTATCGAGCTCCCCATACTCTACCTCGGCCTTCGATCGATATTCCAACCATCAACGAACCTCCCAAAGTCTACTCGCTTCTATTATACACAATCGCTCGTACGATTAATTTTTCATGTTTTTCCAACCTTCGAATTAAACCCGATGACTGTATCGGTCTATTCACCTCCGTGACACTTGTTTGCTATTAACAGGTGGCTAATCTTCATTTTCTATTAGGGAAGTTGATTGACCATTCGTTTCTCGAAGGGTCGAATCTGGTAGACTTTCAAACATGGCGTTTTATGTTGGGTTGACGACTGAGTTCCTACTATTTTTTTATTTTTGGAAAATTTATATATCTTACAGTTCTATTGGAGCATTCTGTTTTTTCTGCCAGTTTCTTGGTCGTCCAACCCGAATTTTCACGTTTACATTCCATTTTAATTATCTGAAAATTAATATTAGTTAAGTGGAACAAAAAACGAAATATATTAAATATCCTCTTTCTGTTCCTCTTTAAAAATAAATTATCTAAAAAATTAATGTAATGATTTTAGAATATTTTTTTTGTATTTAATCCACGCATTAGTTCAGGTTCAATAAATCGATAACGTATTGAAGATGATAGTTGACATTTATGAGATGTAAAACTTGAGATTATAAAGAAATTCTTTAAAAAATTATAAATATTAATGTTTATAAATTAATTACTACATTTATTTTTCGAATTATATCTTTTATTTTGTTCGAATTACTAAAACCACATTGAGCACTCCAAAGACGCATTCCACATGATTTAGTATCCAGCTTTGACTATTAGGAGCCAAAAGAAATCAGAAGAGAGTCGGAGGTGAAAGAGGGTGGGAGGTGGAGTGAAGACAGCACGCGAAACACTGATCAACGCATCCACACGTAGATTTTTTGTTCTTTTCTCTCTTTCTTCTTTTGCTCTCACGTCTCTGAGGACGATTCGTTGAAGTATCAAAGGACTCGTAGAGCTTTGCTGTTTTATGCCTGCAAGATGAGCAACCACAAGAAGAGTAAGAAATATATTTTTGCTCGCTGACAGACACGACTTTTCGAAACGACGCTAACCTCGCACCTCGACTTTTATGTGGGTAGGGAAGACCTTTTATCATCCTCTCAAAGCATCCACTACCGTTTCATTAGCAGAAAAGCATTTTTTTCTGGCAGATGAAAATATTTAAATATATTTTCGGTGGAAATTTAATTTCGTTGGTCAGCAAATGCAAGTTCATCCAGGTAAACCAGCACATGTTTGCGTCACTCAAATAAGCGAAATTTTCAATGTTTGGGTTACTGAAATAACCAGAACTTTCAATGTTTAGGTTATTAAAATAACCAGAACTTTTGATGTTTGGGTTATTAAAATAACCAGAACTTTTGATGTTTGGGTTATTGTAAAAACCAGAACTTTCAATGTTTGGGTTACTGAAATAACCAGAACTTTCAATGTTTGGGTTATTAAAATAACCAGAACTTTCAATGTTTGGGTTACTGAAATAACGAGGACTTTCATGTTTGGGTTATTGAAATAACCAGAACTTTCAATGTTTGGGTTATTTAAATAACTAGAACTTACAATGTTTGGGTTACTGAAATAACCAGAACTTTCAATATTTGGCTTACTGAAATAATCAGAACTTTCAATGTTTGGGTTACTGAAATAATCAGAACTGGCAATGTTTGGGTTATTGTAATAACCAGAACCTTCAACGTTTGGGTTATTTAAATACCCAGAACTTTTGACCTTCGGATTATTTAAATACCTAGAACCCCCAATGTTTGGGTTTACAAAAGTAACAAAAATCTCCAACTTCCCACGAACTTGGAACCTCCAAAGTTGAGTTCCTTCAAATAACCAAAATTCTAACGTAAAACGTTTTTGCAACTTTGCACGTTTCTACCGGATCTCCTTTTTCCTTTTACTGGATATTTTTCGTTACGAAAAATAAACATTTCGTCTATTCTCTGTATAAAAATTCCTAGCCACAAAACTTCACAGGAAAAGCTTTCCGGCGTGTCTCTGAGGGAGTCGGAGGATTGCAACGATAGAGCTTGCTGGATGGGAGGATGTGATTTTCGTTGGATTCGCTTAAGCGCGCTTCACGGTAAACGATTTGAAGACCTCAAGTCTTCGTTTGTCAGGGAGATGTGGTAAAGTGTTATACGTTGAGGATAATCTCTGGAAGAGCCATAAGCTAGCCGTGGTGAAGAGATGAGCTTCAGTCCCGAGATAGCCTAACGAAAGCTTTGCCTCTTCGTTCCATTCTAGCTCCGGATTTTTTTTTATACTTCACGTTAATTTCTCGTAACGTACCCGACCCATGTAAGGCCCACCTTATTTGTGTTCAAGTACAAAAAAAACTACGAATGTTGAAATAATACAAAAATATTTGTTCAATCATTTATTCAATAATCAATGGATTAATAATAATTTTAGTTCAGAAAACGAGGTTCAGTATTAACTATAAGCTTTTTAAAAAAAAACGTCTTTTGGGCTTCGTACAAAAAAAAATTTTTAAATATATAATCTTCAATTTTAAACTGAAATTTTGATAACAACATGTATATTGCTGATAAACCACTACATATAATTAGAATAAAAATTCACTAAGTAATATTGAAAATATTTTTTGTTTTCGAAAGTTTTAGTACGTCGAAATTGAAGAAACGCCTACGTGCGATCACACGTGCTGCCTTCTGTCGACTAAAAATTTGTTTGGGTTCGCCACAACGCGGTGATTGCTACGGCAATTGCGGCTATTCAAAGTTAGACACTCGAAGATCAGAGCTCAAGCCGTTTGACTTTGTAATTTTGGATATTTAAAACGTGGGCTTTATTAGGCACTGGGCCTTACATGGGTCAGGTACTTTATCTTTTTATTTGGTTTACATCCATCTTATCCTGAAGAGCATCTTCTTCTCTTCGATAAAGAGAAAAAGAAATGTTGCCAATACAAAAATATACCTTCACTTCGATGTACTAAATTTGTATCACAGTGGATAAAATTTGCAATGAAAAGTGATAGGTTGATCAAAAGGTTGATCAAAAGACATATTTATACGCGGGTATTGAAATTTCATTTCAAAGGAATTCTCCCGAGGCCAATTGTCCTTACACCTCGATCCAATATTTATTTAACCCTGAACTTTATGAATATGTATCGGTGTTGGTCTTTGTGCTAGCCCGTTATATTTAAACTCGGAGATCCTCGACGTATCTTATCCAATTTTTCTGAACCCTCCGGGGATCCCGTTCATTGCATTGACTTCGTTCCTCAGCTTTGTGGAACCAATATAGACATTGTGTGCCGAAGGTTGATGGGCAGATGATGGAGAAAAAAAAATCAACGCGCAAATAAAACCGGAATATCGCAGAATCAGGCCTCGAGAATGATCGATGAGTAGTCGAGGATGAGGTATGGTTCGACGGCGATTTTCATTTTCAGCTGAAGATGCTTCAATTTGATGTTTATGGCATTGGGGTATTTTATTGTTTAATTTATTATTTTTGTACTTAATATTTTTTGACACGTTTTGCCTAATTTTATTCTAGAATGTTGGCAAATAAATTTCGAATAATCAATTTTTTTAAACAAATGAGTTTTTAAGTTAAAATCCTGAGAAAAACAAAAAAAAATTTGCAATCTAGGCAAGTCGAAAAATACTAATAATAATAATAGTACTAGTAATAATAATCTCAAGTTGTTCTTGCTTCTCATTAACAAAAGGCAGAAACTTGGAATTCCCTTGAACATATTGACAATTTTGAAAACCTATTTGAATTTATGGATACTTACATGGGTAATTTCCTTTACTCTTGAGAAGTCTTTTTAGCTTCTCCAGCTGTGACTTCCTTCATCGAATAGAACAAAACGGTTTTAATCTCCCGAAACGTTTCAATGAGAAATCTTCATTTCCGGGGACTTTTTTTTCCGTCCGCCCAGTAGACATATAAAGTGAGTTACAATAACGAGTTTCGACGTTCTCTTAGAATCGATTTTTTTTCTCTACAATTTGCATCTGGAAAGTTCACCCTTCCCCCACCCTCGCTCTTCCAACGCGTATTTTACCAGCCGCCTCCTCGCCCCTTCAATTACTTGATTGATGGACTTTTTCACAGAAATGCTTGTTTTTTCTTTTTTTCAGTTTAACGAAAAACGATCGTTGCGAAAAACGTCCGAGTAGGGGAGCATCGAAGAGACGATGGGAAAATTGATTGGCTGCGATTTATTTTTGCGTTATGGTACATATATGGAAATATACCTGAACGAATACTGGTAGGCAAGGGGTCAGAGTTCATCTCTGATGGCACTTCGAATTAGGCAGCGTGTTGGGAATGGCCAATATAGAAGCCAATATAGAGCGATGATTGTTCAACCGTACACACTTTCTAGGACATCAATCAGGGACGAAAAGGGCAGTATCTGTCACTTTGAGAGGGTACCGGAAGTACGGTGAATAAAAGGGCATCTCTCGAAAAAATGAGGGATAAAAGCTTATTTTGGGTTATCAATATTAGGGAAGCATTAAATAAGGGCTTGAATCCCTTATAGGATTATAGATATCCGAGAAGACTTTAATAATCCCTACACCCTTTGAAAATCCTTACAACCCCTATAAATCCTTACACCCCTAAAGGATATTAGAAAAGCCTTGAATAAGCTATTAAAGACCTAGCGATATAAAGCATTCCGAAAACTAATCTTTAAAGTCCTTGAAGGGCTATTGAATAAATCGTGAATCCCCTTAAAGGGCTATTGAATATATCTTTAAATCTCTTAAAAGACTATCGATATCAGGGATGCCTCAAATAAGCCCTTAAATACTGTAAAAGTTTATCCATATCAAGGAAGCTTCTAAAATGTCCTTAAATTTCTTTAAGGGCTATCGGTATGAGGGAAGCTTTAAATGTATCCTCAAGTCCTTCAAGGGCCCTGTGAAGGCTACGTACATTCAATTTTCCATTTTTTATTGTTGGTAATAACACCTAAAATACTTTCTACAATAAATAATTGTCACGTAATGAAAAACCTCTCAAAATGAAGAAAAAGTTACATCATTATTAACATGAATCCAATCTCGAGAAATGCTGATAAATATTCGTTCCCTTCATCCTGGTTTTTACGTTTTAATATTTTTTCTTCGTTTAATATTAAAACCGTTTCTACTGTTTTTATATTTCTTCTAGGCTTCTGATTCTTCTATTCTTCCAGATGTATGCCATCTGATTCATCCCATATGTATTATGCGGACAAAAATGATTTATGAAATAAAAATAATAATAATAGAAGTCGTGGGATATTCTTTAAAAAATTCGGGAACGCAAGGACAACCAAATTCCTGGCACCGGGACACGGAGATCCGCCAGATACACGAATGTGCAATTTCATATTCCAGTATCAATCGCGAGGTAGCTATGGCTCCCTTGTGCACGAAACCCAGTAGATTTCATTGTGATCGCTCCGTCGCTTGCTCATATTTTGGTGAATACACACACACGTATTCTTTTTCATGTACAGGTCAGATATTATATATATATATATATATATGTATACAGGGTGTTAAGAATTCAACATACCAGATAGTTAGCTACAACATATCATTTTAACCTTTTTTATCCAAGGATTAAAAAACAAAAACAAATTTCGTAAAAAATGATTGTTTCTATGGATTGTATTTTATTTACGGCACACCCATTTTTCACGATTTCTGTATTACTCATCAGCATAGAACATAAATGAAAATGAAAAAATAATGGTTATTGTTGAAAATACAGCCAAATTTGTAACAAAAGATAATAAATTCTTCAAAAAAATAAAAAAATAAATGTTTGTATAAAAATGGTAAAAATAATAATACGTTATAGTTAACCATCTGGTAAATTGAATCCTCGACGGTGGACCACTATTTACGCCACACCCTGTATAAATATACATTGAAATTTATATTTCTATATATTCACATATTCTCTTGCTATACATACATAAAGACAGAATGAGAAATGGAAATTCAATCGCGCTCCCGTCGTATTCAGATATACGATGAAAAATCAGAGCGCGACACTGAGCTTCAACAAGGGCTTTTACCCCGCGCACTCTACCCAGCAATATATATTTTTCCACGTGTTTCGACGGGACATGCATTACGACGAATCCTCGAAATCTTCGTGAATTTTTTATTCTTCCTCGGTCTGACGACGACAAAAAAAAATACAATGAAATTTCGTATTATATTATTATTGTTGTCAGCGTGAACCAGAGAATGTCGAAAGTATGGATTTTTCATTCCATTTGTACATCCTCAACGTTCACGTCATGTTTTGAAGAATTTTTTATTCCTTTTTGGCTTAATTACGAAAAAAAAGAAAAACAGAATGAAATTTCATATTTCATTATCATTGTTGTCAGAGAGAACCAGGGAATCTCGAAAGTATTGATTTTTCATTCCAATCGTATATGTCTAACGTTCATTTCCTTCGCGGACTACATTCCACTAAAATTTCGCTCCGCTTCTATCGCGTCGAAATTAAAGTCGAAAATAGAAACCTCTCGTCGTGTATTGCTGGTTCAAAAATCCATTTTCGTCATAGATCGACCTGTAAAAAAAATTAAAAAAAAAAAAAACAAAAAAAAATTCAGACACATTGGATTTTTCTAATACAGGAAAACTTCACCTCTTTGGGGGGAATGGATTCCCAGAATTTCGAGGCTGACGAACCGTAGAGAGCCACAAAATCGGGATGGAAAAAGACTGAAAGCACGATCGTCTCCAGCGCAACGTCTGACTACACGTAAACTCGTACTCGTACGCGTGAACCAGGTTTCCGATATTTCCTGTACGATGACATGAGCACTGACCCGAGATCCAAATCGAGAGGTTAAATTGAGAAATCAAATGTATACATCATATATATAGATATGTATATATGTAGGTATATGTATATATACGTATGTATATAATTGAAGATACGAGACGTTCCATGTAATAGGAACCCATAATTTCTCAAAATTCTCCAACCAATGAAATCGAGACCCGGCGAAATTCAAGGAAAATTCAAATATTCAAAGGAAAAATTCAAATATGACTTTTCAATTAATGAAAAAATTATATCTCTGAAAATTAATGAATAGCTTCAAGATTTCAGTTTATAGTAGAATTAATTGGTACTTAACAATGAATTAATGAAGAATCCGAAAAAATTATAAGAAATGAAAAAAAAAGTTTAATAATTAACGGAATATTAATATATTTAAATATAAAATAAATATAATAAATATAATATTCTTATACAATATAAATACAAATAAAAATAATATAAGAATGATGATCAAATACCGTATAAATAGCACATTGGACATTGTCTAATCCTTGGAGCGATTACCGTTCATCCATGCGTTGGTTGACGAATAAATCAATTAGCGAAAGACCAATAATTCTGAGATCGGGATGTAAGTACTTAAAAAATGAATTACACAAGCGGGTACATTGGAAAATTTATTTTATATTTAAATATAACATTATACAAAATAAACATTGCAAATTTTCCATTACACGTAAATAATCTATAATATAATACAAACACGAACAATAATAATCATACTACATAAAAATAATAATTAATAATAAAAAGACCTCAACCCTCTTCAGCTCTCGATCTTTTCAGAAATGAACACCATTCGTGGCGACCACCTCTCCAATTCTGGGGTAATTGATAATTCGTTCGTCCAACCTTCTTACCGAACAAAAAATACAAAGCAAAAAGAGTGAACAATTTCTCAGACTTGCAGTTCTCGTTTCTTTTCCACTAACTTGCAGATACAAGTCACCCCCTAAAAACAGTCGATGTCTGGTACAAAATGTCCCATAGAGCCGTCTATACGTTCGTAGTCTAGGAGTTCTTGGCTGCAGATACCGGATATTATATGTTAGCGAAGAGAGCCCAACGGGAGAATGACAAAGACGTCCTTTACTACTGGTAAACTGTACGTTTGTCCATCATATATACCTACACCACTGTATGGCCTTGAGAGAAAGTCAAGAAACGTACAGGTTCAACGCTGCAATGAATGGTACGAGACACGATTTCTAATGCTTTTCAACATGTCCATATATATATACATATATATATATCGAACCTCTATATATATATATATTTAGGTATATACATGTTGTGGCGTAAATAGTGGTCCACCGTTAAAGATTCGATACACCAGATAGTTAACTATAACATATTAATATTTGTTTTATTTTATTTTTTATTTTTTTTATCATTATTTATTTTATTTTTTTTTTTATATAACTATAACATATTAATATTTTAACCGTTTTTATACAAGGGTTTAAAAAAAATGTCGTGAGAAATTGTTGTTGTTTTTTTATGGATTATATTTTATTTTTGCCCCACCCACTTTGCACGATGACTTCATTATTCAGCAGCATAGAAAAAAAATAAAAATGGAAGCATAATCGTTATTGTTGAAAATACAGCCAAATTTGTAACAAAAGATTATAAATTCGTCCAAAAAAAAATTTTTTTTTGAAACCCTTGGATAAAAATGATTAAAATAATAATATGTTATAGTTAACTATCTGGTAAATTGAATTCTAACGGTGGACCACTATTTACGCCACACCTTGTATATATCGAATCTATATATATATATTTAGGTATATTTATATTTATATATATATATATGCTATACACCCCATTGTTGTACAAATACGAGGGACCATGGTAACAGGTTGGACACACGTTGCCTGGAAAAGCCATCGTCGCGATGCTAGTATCGAGAAAATACACATGTGATGCACATTTGCGCCAGTAGTAATGTTCCGATAATGGCCAGACGCAAAATGAGTATAAAGAGCTCGGCTGCCACGGAGAAGCCTGGTTGGCGAGTTGGAAGGAGTAGGGGAGAACGAAAGCTTTTATAATTCGCACAAAAGTAGACGTTGGTTAATCAAGAAAGTGCTCGACTTGTCTTTCCACATTTTGATTATTCCACCGCAATTATGTATTATTTATAACCACGGAAATAACCGACATTTGGGTTTAAGGGGTCAGGGTTAGCTCCCGGCGCCAATATTTGAAACATTAAAAAAAACGAAGATAATACTCCAAACGAAGGTAATTTTCCAAAGCCCAGCTTGCGATTTTGCCAATTGCAAAAATTGTGAAAAATCGACATTTTCAAAATGCCGTACCAGATGCAAAAAAAATCGGAAAAATAAAATTCAAAATCCAAATCAAAGCTAGATTTATGCGCTTCAAAATTCCGTTTGGTAATTTGGTGAACAATTTTTTTTTGCTGACATATAAATTTTTTTATGAGAATGGAAAACTTAAGGTTGCCTATTACTTTTGAGCAAGCCAGTATATAATGAATATATGAATGAATTGCACAGGTTTTTTTCAACCGTGTAGCTCGGAGGACCCAGGGAATGGAAGATCCCTCCAAGCCTCTTCTTCAATCAGACCTACTGTATTTCCCGGAGGTCGGACTGCAGCTTTGATCATTCCGAAAGATCTGCACTGAATTTTTCGTGCGCCACGTCCAGGAAATCCCGTGCTCATTGCTCTACTTTGACGAGTTAATTTTTTTTTTCACACGAAAGGGTAAAATAATAAAAGTGTTTTTTTGGACGAAGAGAATGAAGTATATTTTTATTGTTAACAAGATGGGAGAATATCGAACGAGAGATTAGGATCTTCGTGTGTGCTGGGTACATTGATTAATTGATCGAATAATTAATTAAGCCCGTCCAATGCAATTTTATAAGGAAATGTGATTTCGTTATTTTTACACCCATAACCGTGAAATTCTATAAGCTCAAACCTTAATTATTTAAAAAGATTAAACTTATAATAAACACGTATAAGTTTAACTGTAAATTTATATCATTTGTTTTATTAATAACTGTTAATAAATAAATAACTGTACAATAAACTAGTAATTATTTAACTATATAATAAACAAGCAAAATAATAACAAATTATACATTATACATGGTACATTGATTAATTGATCGAATAATTAATTAAGCCCGTCCAATGCAATTTCATAAGAAAACGTAATTTTGGTTCAAGCTGGCTCGAGGTTACCTTTGTGGCTAATTTCGTCGTTTCGATGTTGTTTTCTCGGCAAACGGGTATTTAATTATTCAGTAGAATGATCGTGCACTAAAATGAAGTACGCTCATTCGCGGTTTACAGATCGCGAGCAATTCAGGGGGATTATTCACTGAAGGGTTAATCGGTGTCTCTCTCTCTCTCTCTCTCTCTCTCTCTCTCTCTCTCTCTCTCTCTCTCTCTCTCTCTCTGTTCTGCTCTCTCCCTCCAGATATTTCTATCACCCTTATCCTTGCTTTGCGATCTTCCTCGGTCAGATGAATTTCCAGTGCATGCATGAATGCCGATAGAAGTGTCTTGGCTAAATATTCACAGTGGTACAGTAAAACCCCGATTTTTTATGATATTAAGGTTTTTGCACTCAAAACCTTAAGAAAAATGGCTACGTTGCATGAATTATTTTCTTTGGGCTGATGCAGAGTGTACAGATTTGCCCAAAACAACAAAAAGTTAATTTGTGCCAAGTTTTTATATTTATGGTATGTGCTCGTAATTATATAAAGCATTTTGTCCGCATAGTATGGACGAAATGGTTTTTTGCCTATCTCTATTCAATACCTCTTTATTCCTCATTACGTGTTATAATTGTTGATTTTGCTTTTTTATTAAATAATTATTTATTAAATATTTATTATTTTACTTGTTTATTATATAGTTAAATAATTACTAGTTTATTATTAGTTTATTATTAGTTTATTATTAGTTTATTATACAGTTATTAATTTATTAACAGTTATGAATAAAACAAATAATATAAATTTACAGTTAAACTTATAAGTGTTTATTATAAGTAAAACGACCTTAAATAATTAAGGTGATAATAATTGAATAATTAATAATTAATAATAATTGTAATAATAATAAATAACTGAAAAAATAATTGTGCTTATAGAATTTCACGGTTCTGGATGTCAAAATAACGAAAATATGTAGAAATCGAAAACAGTGGATCAAAAAATGGAACCATAAAAAATGTTCCATTATTTTCGGTGGAATAAGTATGTCGTTTCGTACGTACTTGTCCTACCTCCAATTTTTTGAAAATCAGGATACCACTGTACGCCTGATCCATCACGATACGCTCGTGGCGTCATCCTCTTCCAACTCGTTTCTCTACATGCCGGAGACTTCACATGCGCCAGAACCTTCACTCTCCAGCTCGAATGACAAAGGGTTAGCTTCCGCTAATATTGATGTACGTGTGGTTAACCATTCCCTCACACCGAGCCTTTCACGGATCCCAACAAACACGCAGCGTGAAGCCCGCAACGAACTTACCCCGTACGTGATCGCGCTTGTCATTTGACGCAAACACACGCCGAATGGACTCCTTGTTTCATTCTCGTTGGACACGACAGCAATCTCCTCTCAAAAGAGATTCACTTTCGCACCAGCCAAAATCTAGCCCAGGCCTGGAATTTCCATCCTCAAGATTGCAAATAAAAACAACAACGTTGATTGGAATAGTAAAAGGGTACTCTTATGGCGATAAAAAAGACCCCAGGATTTCCGTTTCCCATAAAGATTAAGGCAAGATTCTACTTTGAATGCATGAAAGAAACGCTATTTTCGTGAATTTTTTCTGAGAATACTATTAAAGATATCGATATGGGGTTTAAACTGTTCAATAAATACACTCTTCGAGTACATAAAGAAAATTTTTTAAATGTGTTTTATTCATTTTTTGTACACGTAAAATATTTTTAAAGCCAACGCCTCGAAAAGCAGGTACCGATGCCGTGGTCGTGAAATCTTCCCGACGAATGGTCTGAACCAAAAAAATCAAATAGTTTCATGTTTAGTATGTCTTCAGGAACCGACCTAACTAGAATATTTTATATTCGTGCAATATTAACAAAATGGCGGCTAAAGTACGAAAAATAGCGTTTTTTTGGGTCTTTTTTTGCAATAAAAAAATAGTTCTAATCAAAATTTTGAGTTGATTGTAGTTAGGTCGGTCGGTACACACATATAGAATATGTGTTCCAAATTTCATAAGGATCGGTTCAGTACTTTTTGAGTTATCACGACCACGGTACTTGAAAATGTCGTTTCGAGAAAATCGTATGATAAATCGTGCGTTCGAAAGGCGAAAAAGGATAGTTAGACTGCTCGGAACTTTATAAAATTTCGACCGAACATTCTTGAACATGTTTACTTTCGAAAAATCTAAAAAAAGAATTTTTTTTTTCAAAGTTTTAAAGTAGAATCCTGCCTTAAAATGGGCTCAATCTGTAATTGGGACTTGCTGAAGAGATCTTCATACAGAAGGATTAAAATTCAGGGGTCCTTTATCACAGGTCTTTACGATTATCTATCGATCATTTTAGCTCGTGAAGATTGGATCAACGAGAATTGTGATAGGGGTTAGAAATCGCACGGTTGATCGATTTTTCCTTCTAATCTCTACAGAGGTCATTGGAAGCCTCCCCGAAAAATCCCCTAGCCGGGGTAAAGTATCGCGTGGGATTGCATCCCTCATAGGTGATGAGGGCTTTACGAATCAAATCCGAGATCCATATTGGCTCGATCTACCCTGCGAGTTCTGATAAGCTCAAATTTATCGAGGTCAGATAACACACCTCGCTGGCTCCGAGGGATTCGAGCGATAACGAAAAAAAAAAAAAAAAAAAGAACTAACCAAAAAAATCAAACCGTTTCAGGACGATGACGAGGGTCATTCCTGATAAAAGAAGGATAGAAGCTTCGGACATTTTCATTCTATTCGTAATCCAACGTGTCTGGACAGCTCAATTTTCTCAATCTATCGACCTTTCCCGAAACCCTCAACTTATCAGGACCCAAAAGGAACCAAGTCGTGAGGAAGATGAAGAATGGATTTCTTTCGAATGATTTCGTGCCGAGGTTTCCATAAGTTTTGCATTCGTGTCAGGAGGCTCTTTGAAGGTACACTGAAATCTCGATTTTCATAACAGTTCGTGACGGGAGGACGGGGGGAGGGTACTTGAAAAGTATCTTGAAAAGGATCGAGTTCTTTCCAAGAGGTGTGACCTTGCTAAGTGGAAACTTTCGGATACTGAAACCTATTAGTAGTTTCATTAAAAGGGCATCGAGTCATCTAAAAAGTGACGAACAATTGCCACTATATACAGCCCTGGTCAAAAAAATCAGAGACCCCTAGAAAATATTGATATTTCAAAAATCACGTATTGAAGCATCGTCAAGTTTAAAATTGAACCTCAGAAAGTCTGTTTTGCTGAAAAGGTATTTTAATAACAATTAATATGAAAATTAATTAATATCGACTGTTGTTTATTGTGAAATGTAAGTTATACACTCATGATTCGATATTATTTTTTTTCTATGGCAAAAAATACCCCTCGTTTAAAAATTGAAAATTCTTTTGAGATTTCCAATTTTATATTTTCTTGAAGGTTTGTGTTTGTACTTTTTATTCGTTTTTTTCTAAGATGGAGTTGTTTTCGCAGCAATATTTTTTTGAAAATGTCGTCATTTTCGTTTGAGAACAGACGTACACTTTTATAAGAAAATTGTAGTTTGGCTCGGCGTTTCCCATAATTTTTACCTCTAATGCCGATGCTTAACTGTATTATTGGCACGGAGTATGGTCCCAAAAAAAATCATTTAAGGTCATAACTCGAGTGATTCTCAGATGACGACTAAATAAACAGTACCAATCTTGCCATCAATCACGTGAACTCTAAATTCAATAACCATGAAAAAATAATCAAAAAATCGTAAAATAAATCAAAAAGTGTCTCCAGTGACTTTTGATGATAGGAATAACTCGAAGGATAATAACGAATCGTTCGTTCGAAAAGTGGGCAAGTCGAAAGCCTCGCGTGGCGAAGTGAACTACAAACAGTGAAAATTCCAAGCTTTCACGTCAAACGATTGGAAGCGCGATGAGAAGAGAAAGCGGTGGAAAGAGTTGGTTTGATAGCGAAGTACATCAAGTTGCGGGCAATGAGACCCAACATCTCGCGTGATCAGGACTCATTGCACGACATTGGCCCCCTCACGCCGTTTCTAGCCAGTTTTTCTTTTTTCACCCAGTTCTTTCGAAGGACTCGAGTCCCTTTGGGTGAGCAAAAGGGCGCGATTGGTCGTTTGTACAGAAGGATTCCGAGGGCTTTCCAGCCCTTGAGTCTGGACTGTTTTAAGCCACGTGCGTTCTCGTTAAAAGCTGGTACGTTCGCCAGCACGCATATTGGTAGATATTTCAAAGTATTTTTTTGCGCAGGTAAAAAACGTGATGAATAAACCTACGTGGGACATGACTGGAACGAACAGAGTACCCGAAGAGGCCAACAGGTCGAATTCACCCACTCACCTGTTTCATACTCGCCATTCCAGGATACAGGCATCTCTTTCCATTTTTCTCATCCTTTTTTTCTCTACTTCTATCTCTCTTTTTTGTTCGCCCTCTTCGTAGTACCATCACTGGGCTTTTTCGACGTATACATCACGATGGGTCAAGGATGCAATTTGGCCTGGATCGTTCTCGTTCCTACGAGAGTTTCGTTGTGCGTTCGTGCCTCCACGAACCACCCTCGATTCCCTTCGGACCACCCTCGTTTATATATATATATATATATATTGCTAGCTAATTTTCCCCAGGCTGATTTCGATAGGTAAAGCTTTCGAGCGTGTCTACAATTCGCCCTGCTTTTCATCACGACTCTGATTCGATCTAACGTATGCCCTCGCACTCTGTACAATTACATCTAAATCGCAATGACGGAATCACGTGGGGAAACCTCTTGAGAATTATCTCTCTCGATCTTTTCGTGATTCTTACGTTTTTTCGTATTTCCCTCGATTATCGCTGGACGTAGCTTTGCTTTTCGGTCAGGGTGCAGTACTAATTACAGTATCAATTATCAGCTATCGCTGGTGGTTGATCTGTGATCCATTTTCAATGATGGTTCATGATTAATGGTCAAGTAAAACTTGATGAGTTTTGGGGATGAGAAAATATGGATCAAGCTCCTCGATGTTTACTTCACGATAATACATGAGTATGTAATTATGCATTAATAATTTTTACGTTCTTAACTTTTTTAATAAATATTCTTAATTTTCAGAACTTTCTTAACTTAATCTTAATTTTTTTCCTTACTCAATTTTCAAAACTTTTTTGACTTGATCTTAATTTTCGTAACTTTTTTTAGTGATTGTGATTTTTCATGTGATATTAGCGATAATCTTCGAAATGACTGCTGTTTTATTGAAGTTAATGTACCTGCATTGTATAATCCTGTTTTTTATAATTGCTCCAAAGTTCTATCAAGGCTCGATGAAGGTAATGCTATTATCACTCTTTCTCCATCTTTGCGTCCCACTCCGTTAGTAAAACGTTATTGCGTTAAAAAAAATGTTTTTTCTTCTTGCGCGAAAGATATATATAAATATATCGTATATCAGTGGAGTTAGTTGGCGACGAATCGAGCGAAGCGTAACGAATTTAACGATTCGCAAACTCTGTCTTCCGAGTTGAGCAAAAGCTTATTAATTATGGCTCTGACCCAGCGGCGGCATAAACTTCGAATGTGACTTCGAGTAGGACGAGTGCACCGACTAGCGCGTGTTTATTCGGCGTGTTGCGTGGTATCGTAAAGCATCCAAACTACGGAATCGAGCTTACGGACTAAAGTCAACGAGGAGCTTTTCACTTCGCTAATTCCAAGCCCAACGAGTTACTATGTGTGTTTACAACTCACATATGCGTTTTTTCTTTCGATCCGCCGAAAAAATGGAAAACCCGGTGCAAAGCGATAACGACGCGAGATCAAACATGACGAAGAATGATAGCTAGATAAGTAAGTAAAACAATTCACTAAAATTTAGTCAAATCCAGAGAGCCGCTAGCCAGATATTTCCAGTTTCCCTGTGCCCTCCTGCATTGGCCTGATGTGGGCCTTATGAAGTACTTTATAGGACTAAAAATACCCAAAAGACAAAAATATTGAAATAAAAGAACGTTAAAATAAAAAATTAGTATCACAATCATCAATAAATATCAAGAAAAAAACAGGCAGTGCACGAGACTAGAAATACCCTAAACTTCACCAAATTTCGGTTACTGCACAAATCTAGAAGCACCCCAAACCCAAATACCAATAATTAAGTATTAAAAAACCATAAACAACGGTTTAAAAGACCACAATCAATTTTTGCAACAGGCGATCGTCTGTGCATCACCAATGAGTAATCATTGTCATAAATCAAGACCAGCACAAAAATTCAAAAAAATCTAACCGGCGGTTAGTCAGATTTTTCCAATTTTCCTGAGCCCTTCTGGGCATCCTACAGCGTTTAGACCAATTCTCGGCAGTTACTCCACGGAACTGGGAACACCCCAGAGACAACTACATCGAAATCGTTCACTACGAGTAAAACCAAACAAAAGTGGGAAAAAACGAAGAGGGGAGACCGATATCGATTTTCGCGATGGGCAATTGTGCATGAATCGCTAATCGGTCCGTCAGTCCGAGCACCCGAGCTTGCCGAACGGCATTTCTCTTCCGCTACGCGTGTACTTCGGGCTGCAAATTATCCTACTGGGCTGCGTGACGTGCAATTGAGTATTTAGCGTATAGTCGAGTGGCGATGAAAGTCACGACCGATTCTGGCTCGGCTCGCTGGACGAGAGTTTTTCGGTTCGGTGTATTCGACGTACCACGGCCACCTACCCTCTGCCCTCCTGTAGGGCCTCGAAACGTTTTTTTAAACTTTTCCACCCTCTTAATCGATACAGCAGCTTCAATAGGAATTTCTGGATGGATAGCGGTGCCAATGATGTAAAGTCCGGAAGTTTGGCGTTCTAGATCAGGCCGATTGGAACTCACGTGATACGCCATTTCGTGATGAAGTCCGAGCCAATTGTGTAGATCGGCGCTGACGTGCGATTCGTCTCGGTTGCATTTTGAGTGATGTCCACTGTCCCGTTGCCCTCCATGCCCCGATTCTTATCCGGCCAACGGTGCCGTTTAGGTTCTCGTACCCTTCACTGTCACGCCACCCACGCGGACCTCAGTATCCTTCAGTCATCTCTCGGACATTCTGCAAACGAATATTACACCCTAATACAATTTTGTTACCGCGATTGTTATTGTTTCATCGTGATGGCTAATATTAGGTTAATATGACAGAATCGTCATAGGTAATGTCAATTTTCAACAATAGATAAGTCACAGGATCATCATTCGCAGTGTTGATTTTGAATAACAAAAAACGTAAATGACACTCTTTGAAAAGTCAAGATAGGCAAACCCGGATTTAGGTTCATTATCAAAGATGAGGGACTCAAAAAGTCAATCGAAAAGATACTAACGTTTTAAATTTTAACGATTTTAAAATTTTTTGTTTATAAAAAATATTGTGAAGTCAAATCGTCCGGAAAAAATCTGAAAAAATTCTCGAGTGCCTTTCAGACATAGTACAATAACATAAAAAATTGAGGGTCAAATCGGAGAGGTGACGTGTCAAACCCAGGTCGAATCGGCATGGAATGCCCCATATGGATATATATTTATATATATATGGTTTCCAAGTGGATGCCGACCGTAAAACGTTGTCGAAGGATGAAATTGAACACGTGCTCACCTAACCAGATTATCTGGCTGCGATGATTTTTCGTTCAGAATTTTTCCTCTCTGCTTACCCCCAACGGCAGCAGGGTGGTTTTTTTCTCTTTCTTTCCTCCCTCTTATCGTCCTTATTACATAGGACCATTGTTCCGGAAAAATCGAACGGTGGCGCAAAAGGGCCTGGATAAGGCACCAGTCAGGTCGAGCAATGCATACGACAAGTAAACGCGTCGAATCAGCATTGAAAATGATCAGCACGCGCGACAGGGAAGCTCGACTCGCGTCGTCAACCTCTTGCATTTCAAGCTTCGCCGAAAATACCATTTTTCGTCTTATTGATTTTTTTCTGCATTTTTGCGCAATTAACGGTCTGGGCTACGGTATTCATCACGAGTTTTTTCTTTTTTTATCGATAGAAATCGCAGATGCATTTCCCCATTGAAAAACGTGACTATTTTGGGATTTTAGTCGAAAATTGTGAAAAATCGAAAAGGATTATTTTTATTGTTTTTTTCTACGTATATGTGTGAGGGCGAAATGTAACGTTGTGCAAGAAATAAAAGCACGAATCAGAGAGAATTCTTTATTTTTCCCTTATTTATATTCATTTTGATAAATAAGTAGATGGGAATATTAAAAAATATAGTTACTCTCAAAATGGCATATCGTTCAATGACATTTTGTTTCTTGTTGGCTAAAAATGTTCCTTAATTTGTTTACAAATCGAGAATGACCGACGATTCATTTTACTGATTTTCATTTTTTACCGATTTACTGATCTTTGTACTGATTTATTGATTTACTGATTTTTTTACTGATTCATTGAATTTACGGATTTACTGTTTTTTTTACTGACTCATTGATTTTTACGGATTTACTGATTTTTTTTACTGGTTTACTAATTTTTACTGATTTACTGATTTTTTGTTTACTTTTACTTGACTATACCAGAATTCCGAGGAATTGGAATTTAAATTACGTTTTTAGAGATACTGACGATAACAGCCAAGAGAGAAATAAACTAGCAATAAATTAGAATGGATCACGCATCACTCGATATTTTCAAATTTTTTGCATACCACATATCTGCGAACCAAATTTCATAATTCGCCATTTCGGAGCTATACTTCCAGCAGGAATCGCGGTTGCGGTCTATCATTTTCACGCCCAAATGATTTTCATTGAAACCCGTTGGAAAAAAAATTGGTCTCCTGTGGTCTGGAAATGGTGCGACAGTTGTACGTTTAGGAAGACCCCAGAGCGAGTGTTTGCACAGCAAATCGTGTCTGGCAGCGAGAAGGGTGGGGTGTATCAAAATTCGAGTACACGCGCAAACCCGACCGAACTCTGAACCGCGAGATAATATGGAATGAAAGGTGAAACGGGAGGTTGCATCCCCTGACTAAAATTCGTGATTTCGTCACGATGTCTATGAATACGTGTGTGCAGTACGTGGCACAGAAAATTCGTCTACCTTGCGATTTTTTTTTTCATCGAACTTTTATTCCGCCAAAGGGGGGATGAAACGGGGAGGAAATATCACCAGATATTTTTTTGTTTCTATTTTGGCACGTGCTTCCTCATTCGGTTCACAAAAAACTCCGTCTTTTCCATAATACAGAGGTGCCAGAAGGGCACAGGGAAACTGACGATTCCTCAGCCTCCATAGCTACGATCGACGAAAAAATATGGCAGATGCTATAACTGATTTTTTTACATTTTATTGTGGTGTGTACTTTTAAAAATATCGATTCCAAAAATCATATTATAAATTACAAAAATGACACATTGCTATATTTTAATAAACGTTTTACACAAAACATTTTTTTTGGATATTTAGAATTTTCCCAAAATAATGTTTTCTCATTGTAACAGCTATCGTTGAGCGTAGCCTTCAATTAACTTTTTAAGACGTATTTTTAATTATCAAATAAAATTAGCAAATTTTAATATTATAAATCATAAAGCTGATTTTTCAAATAATTACCTCGGGTCCCTCATTTAAAAGCTTTATTAAAAAAAAAATCGATGCATCATAGAATAAGAGAAGTCCATCTATTCTGGCACGGGTTTTCACCAGTTACCCTGTGCCCTCGGCAAAGTGCATATTTCGTGTCGAAACTTTTCTGTACCTAACGGAATATTAATTGATAAAAGAGATTTCAATGGAAAAAAACAGTTGTAGGTAAACATCGATAATGAAGGTTTCTGAGAGTAAGGAAAATCGATGAAAGACCGCAAAGGGTTGGATTTAAGGAAATTAGAAAAAAATATGAATAACAAGGTACAAATGGTTGGAGGCACTCTCAACGGGTATGGCAATTCCTATAGGGGTTAATACATTCGCCAATTGGGTAAGTGACATTCCGAAGCCAATAAACGCGCCAATTTGGCAGCATTGAGTGTTTCTATCGTGATTCTCGTGTCCCTCGATGCAATCCGGCTTTTCGTATACTATGTCCACGTAAATACGTGTATACCTTTGTATATGCATAGACATGTGTGACAACCCCCTAACAAGAGCAATTACTCGTAGATCCCGGTGTTCAATCGCCATCTTCCTCGCTCTCGTCACCTTTGTACACCCTCTCTTCATGAGCTTTCAACGGTCCATCAGCATCTCTTTCTCTTTCATCCTTCCACCATTCGTTTCGCGAAAACCCTGACCTTCCGCGTGTCCGAGCAAAGCTTTTGTTTGTTGTTCGTTCGGTCTCATCCATTTTCACTCTCGAGGGGTGATCCGTTCCGAACCGTTTCAATGTTAAGGGGGAACTGTGAGGGCTTAAAAAATCAAATTTTTTGTTCGTTCTCTTGTAGCATGTAATTTTGGTAAAATGTACCTACACTGAAAAAGACCATCAAGAAAATTAAAGTTAAAGTTTTTACTAGGAAAAATATTAGTATATGGAATATTTAAAATAAATCATGATTTTCTCAAAATCACTTATTTTCGAACTGCTTCCACGAAATGTCACTTAATTGTTATAAGTATTGTTGAACTTAGTTTTATTTTTATTTTTTTTAATTTCTCCTTCTCAAAGCATAAGTTATAAGGTTTAGTTTTATTAAGGATAAGTTATAAGTTATGAGTATAAGTTAAGGTTAAGTTATAAAGTTGAGCTTTATTTTTGGCTCAAGACGAATCAAAATACAAATTTTTATTCCACCAGGAACAAGACAATTTTTATTCAGCGTTTACTCCGCCATTTATTGTACTTCGCTTTTTGTTTACTTTTCAATCAAAATTAACTCAAATCTACTTTAATATATGTGAATTAACGTGTCTATAATAAAACCCAAAAAAATCCCTAAGAGGATTTAAAAAATTAATGAATAAAATTTCTTTTTCTGACTTTTGGTTCCAACAATTAATGTGGCAGAGAGACTGATCGGTAAACTATCCTGAAGGGGGATAGAAAATTTGTTTTTGACTTTTGATTATCGACAGGATTTTTTTGGAATCCGATTTTGGATCGGTGAAATTTTATCGGAGCTGGTAATTGTTAGATCAGGAATTCGTAAATGACGCCTCGTAATTGCCATGGTTGATGACGCGTAA
Source organism: Ophioninae sp. B BG-2022a (assembly GCA_030522765.1). Lineage (NCBI taxonomy): Eukaryota > Metazoa > Arthropoda > Insecta > Hymenoptera > Ichneumonidae > Ophioninae sp. B BG-2022a. The sequence continues at coordinate 104,627 of JAPYZJ010000210.1, forward strand.
TTGCTACAACGATGATTAATTATCGCAACGCGAAAGCAGCAGCTTTTGGGTTGTGCATCTCGGCCAATATTTCCTCGTTGCTGTGGCACTTTAATCCTATAAAATTTATTCTCCGCCTCGAATAACGTGCTTCCATGAGAGGGCTCGTTACTGTAAAATGATATTCCATTTTATTGGACACGCGTGATAACGTATCGCACTTTGATCTCGTTAGAAAACGATTCCGTTACTAACTACCTTCGCGTACTGATTATTCATAGAGACATAAATAAAAACCAGGTGTAATACACACGTAATAAAAATTCATGCGATGCGTCGCGCACGCTGTACACGCGTTCTTTCAAATTGCACCGTCGACGGACATTAAAGATTTACGGTTAAGGCGCCCGACAATCGATGTGGGGCCGAACTTTCAAAGACGCTCATTTTTTATGTACCCTGTAACAAGAACTTTTGTCACGACACGCCGCGACGCTTTTTTCCAGTTAAAGAAAAATTTCCACCTTTATTCTCGGCGTTTCTGTATTTTTTTTTTTTTTGTTAAATAACTTTTTGACAAATGTAAATATGGAATTCGTACTTCGATATTCGTAGTCCAGACGCTTTGATGATTCAATTTCACTATTACAGTAGAACCTCCATTTTCCGAACTACCACTATGAGAATTCTGTATTATTCGAACTGTGATGGCTTTATCCGAACGTTCTATTGGCCAAAGAATGACAATTTTTATTACATGCAAAGATAGTATATTTTCTTAATTAAAAGTTATAAAGCATACGTTAAACGTTCTGTTAGGAAGTCTTTCTTCTCATAAAAAAATTTTCGTTTTTTTAGGTTTGTAATTTTGCATTTTTTTTACGTTAAAAATTTTTTGTTTTTTTTTACGTTAAAAATTTTTGTTTTTTTTTCACGTTTGAAATGTTTCATTTTTTTCACGTTTGAAATTTTTCATTTTTTTTTACGTGTGGAACTCGATAACAACAGAAATTTATCTAATTAACATTAATAACATTAAAAATAATAAATAACGACAAAGTCGTAGCTTTTTTTATATTTGAAACACGACAAAAACAAATATTCAGCCAATTGACATTAATAACATTCAAATTAATGAACAACGAAAAAGTCTCTGCTAATTTAACGAGGAAAATCTTTCTTTTTTTTTTCAAATAAAAACGCGAAAATTAAATATAAAATTAACCACTCTCCTTTTTCGGAGTTCCTTCACAATATGACTTAAAACTGCTTCAATTATTGAGACTTTTACTGAAAGTTGAAATCAGAACTTCGTTGTGTATATCCAAATAAGTCCTAAAAATAGATTCAATGTTGCACGTTTAAGAAAAATGTCTTTTCAAGTAACCTTCATTTCGAAGATGCCAATAGTGAACCTCTTGAGGATAATGAACGACTCAACATTCTCGCTTGCATTGCGTTCATTGATCGTCAGTCCAAATGAGAAAGAATAGTTTCAACGACGTTTTTTTATCACTCATGACGACTGCCTTTTCGAGAGATACGTGGCAGTTGAATATGAAGAGGGCTGCTTTATTAGCAGACTGTCAAGTGCCCTCGTACTTTATCTGCCCGATGCACCTGATTCATCTTTCAACCGGTTCCAGTCAATCCGCGTATACGGATATAGGACACGACGATATCGTGGAGCCGCAAGTTCGTCCCGACGCGATAAGCACTTTGTCCACGTATATATATGTAGAATCCTCGAAGCGAAGCCCATTTCTCGTAATTCCACTGCTCGTGACATTTCCCGGTGGGAAATCAAACATTATCAACGACCTATTAGGTTAATGTTGATTTGACGATTTCAGAACGCGGTTAAATCGTCATTGCTCTTCCGCTTCCGATTTACGGAACCATATTCCTATCGAGACTGACGGCATTCGCATCCACGTATGAGTTTGTTTGGGTTATGTCGATTTTGAAGACATTCGGGTTTGAAGACCATATTAGTTTTCAACCCTAATCCAAATCTACTGAAATTGGGGTATAACTGAATGGACGATAAAAAATCGTCAAGATTTTTTAATAAGGCCCTGAGCCTAATAATGAGGCCCTTTTTAATAATAATTTAATAATAATAAGGCCTTTTTAATAAGGCCATTTTTTATTAGGCCCTGGGCCTAATAAAGCCCAAGTTTTTAATATCCAAAACTGCACAGTCAAACGGATTGAGCTCTGATCGCAACCGCCGCGTTGTTGCGAACCCAAACAAATTTTTAGTCGATAGAAGGCAGAGCGTGTGATTGCACATAGGCGTTTCTTCAATTTCAACGTACTAAAACTTTCGAAAACAAAAAATTTTTTCAATATTACTTAGTGAATCTTTATTCTAATTATATGTAGTAGTTTATCAGCACTATACATGTTGTTATCAAAATTTAAGTTTAAAATTGAAGATTATATATATTTTTTATTTTTTTTTTTACGAAGTTACAACGGGTATGGCATTATTAGGAACAGTGGTTTGAATATGGCCCAGAAGACGTCTTTTTCAAAAAAGCTTTTAGTTAATACTAAACCTTGTTTTCTGAACCAAAATTATTACTAATCCGTTGATTATTGAATAAATGATTAAATAAACATTTTCGTTTTATTTCAACACTCATAGGTTTTTTGTACTTAAAAACGAATAACGTGGGCCTTACATGGTTTAGGTACCTTAGGCGTTTTTTTCAATTCCGACGTACAAAAACAATTATTATTAATCGGTCGATTATTGAATAAATGATTAAATAAACATTTTCGTTTTATTTCAACACTCATAGTTTTTTTGTACTTAAAAACGAATAAGGTGAAGCTTACATGGATAGGTACTTTATTCAATAAATTATTGTGGGGTGAAAATTCCTCCCTCCCGAATTATAAAAACCAGCAAAGCAAAAATTAACCCAAAAAGTGATTTTCCAAGAAGGAATTGTTGATATTCGTCATTGATGAAAAACCAGGTCGCAAAAGATTTTCGATTTAGTTCTCATCGGTGATATTCAATGTTCGGTCTATTAGGATGATTCCTCCGTGAATACAGGGACCCAAGATCCCGAAGGGGTTAATTATGAAGCCACCTGGCCCCAGAGATTTGCGAGTATGTGTCTCCCCGTGTAAGTGGACGTTAGTCGAGATTGCTCGTCGCGTCGGGTATAACGAAGTTTGCGGTTTGCGAGCTGTAGAGATTCATCTCAGCTCGGAGCTGGTTTAAGAGGCGCAAGAGGGGAGAGGGATGTATCAAGACTACACTCGGTCAACCCTACGCCCGAGGCCATCGAATTCACCCCCTTCGTATCCTCGCGTACCACGCTCGATGGTGCGAGTGACACAAGTTCAGGCGTCGCTAACGAGCCGGCAATCCTATCTGGTCATTTTCCTTTCAATTAACGAATAATTTGATCTTGCTGTACGCGCATGCGCTGGATGAACGACAAATTCATCATTCTCCCAATGATCAACGACAAGCAATTTTAGAGAAGATTTTATTATAAAAGAAAGTGGATTTTATTAATTTTACTGTCATTTATTTATTTTACTGTCATTTATTCATTTTACTGTCATTTATTCATTTTACTGTCATTTATTCATTTTACTGTCATTTAATCATTTTACTGTCATTTATTCATTTTACTGTCATTCATTCATTTTACATCTTTACCACTTTGTACTTTTGACCCCTTTTCATAATCAGGTAATTGCACTCCTTCGTCTTTCGTAAATAAAGTTTTTTTAATTGCATAACTTTTTTTTTAACTTTCAATCATCTTCATTTATCACCCCTTCATATCAGCCCATCTCATTTATTTGGACACCCTTGATTTTAAAAAATTTTAGATTGGTTCCCTTTTATCTTTTTTGACCCCCTTTACTTTTTATTCCGTTTTATAGCCCCTTTTTTAATTATTGATTGATCCAATTAATAATTTAACTAGTTCAGTATTATTGACTAACTTAACTAATTAAACTAAATGAATTAACTTAACTGAATTAACTAAATTAAGTTAATAATCAAATAATGAATGATAGATAACTAATTAATAATAATTAACTGAATTAATATTTCACTAAGAAATTAATTTTTTCTTTATTAATGTTTCTTAAGTTCTTCCCCTTTCAACTTTTTTCTCCCCTTCATTCTCATCGTCATCTATGATTCTTTCATATCCCCCCTTATCATTTATTTCCCTAATTTGTTTAAACTTAAGCTTTCTTCGTTTTTATCCCCTTGTTCTCCCCTGACATTTTTGTTTGACCTCTAACCTTTCGAGACATTGAAAGGTCGAAAAGTTAATTTCATTTCTGTTAATAGAAATCCTATTTTCCGATGATACTGCGAAAGTACCGTCAAGCTTTTTCGTTTCTACCCGAACGGTATTTTACACCCTCGGAGCTCCATCACTCTCGCAAAATATCATTAATATTGCTAACATTGTTATGTAACAAGTTTGCGAAAATCCTTTAACAATACTCTACACAAGTAATATTGGGACCTCTTTTCGTAATAAATTCTCTAGTGGCCTTCATCGCACTTTCTTTCTTTTTTGCTTTTCTAATATATTTAAACGAAGAATTAATCAGCAACCGTTAGAAAATTCGATATATATTGAGTTTTGGGTCATTATTAATAAAATTAAAATTATTTATACGTATTATTTAAATTAGAAATTTGAGACACTTTTTGTTGGTCAGTTGGAACGAATGTACAGTCACTGACAAAATCTCAGTCAAACAAATACCAAATTTTATTAAATTTTTATCAAAACAGGAAAATTATTTTTTCGAAATTTAAAGTTATTAGTAAATTAGCTATTTTCGAAGGTAAACTTATACAACGTGATCGAGACGTATAAATACAAAATTTCCCTGTTTTTAATTAATAATATTTTATTCTTTAAATAGCATCTTCTTACAGAATTAAATTTTTATCAATGTTTAATAACTTAATTTATTGATCAGTTACCAAAAAAATATTCTTTAAATATTTAGAGTGGAGTATTTGATTCATATTATTTATTTTTATTAAAAAGTCTAAAATTATCTAGAAAATCGTAAAACAATTGTAATTGAGTTAGAATGAATTTAATTTCCTCCTCTAGTTGAAGGGGTTCCATTCGATTGGAGTGAATCTCTAGAATGACCCATTTCCAGAAATGGGTTGAATTACCGGTCACCCTGTATGGATTCTCCGACGGAGGATTTCCGGGAATGAGAATCGTCAATGTACCCAACGTGCGTCGAATCAATCGATCGACCAGTGTTCTTGTGGTTCTATCGAGTTGACACGTACATCACTCGATTGAACGATTATCGAACGAATCATAAAAATCCGGGCACCCGATGCTCCCATCGACTTCCTCTCGAAAATCTTCTACGGCAATTCACAACTTATTGGATTTTCATTCGTTCCACGTCGGGCTCTCCTGATGAGTAAATGAATTGCCATTCGGAAAATGTAATTACCAAACGGTTTAAAGACCGTAGAGCTATTCGCAAATCTCGAACCGTTAATTCTGCATATTTTCACCGAAGCATTTCTGCATTTTTTTTCTACCTAAGTACATTTATAAGGTTAATTTAAGTGCATATTTTCACCGGGGTTTTCCTCAAACTTATTTTTAACAATTATTTATTTGAAAAAAGAAAAAAATAAACGTGATTTATATAATATGAACTGTGATAGTTTATTATTAATAATTAGTGTTAACGACTTCATTTTTAAAAAACCCCATAGCGAGTAGATACTGAAAAATAAATGAATTTTGGAAATTATTATTTAAAAACGATTTGCTCGATTTTATTCAAATTTACTTTGGTTGAAAATATAAATATTGAGGTATATTTGCAAATTTTACAAATAAATATATATTAATTGGAAATACTGTTATCATAGTCGGTAAAGAACAAATGCTTCACTGGCACATTCTGCGGTTCCTGTTATCGCACGCTTTTGATTGGTTAAAAAAATCGAAAAACTTCTCCAAATGTAATATCTATGGGTGGTAAAATTTTAAGAACTTGTTTTTCACCAAATGGCGCCCAATAAAAATTTGCATTATTTCACCAACTTTTTCGGTTTGCTTAAAAATAAGTATATTTGATTATTTGAGTTAAAAAAAAATCGGTACGTTCCAAAGTAAAATCGAATTCGTTTTTGGAAACATAAAAAACTATTTTTTCACATTTTGAGCAGAGTTATTTTTGGATGCAATTTTGAACATTAAAAAAACATTTGTTTTTAATGTACAATTCTCAAAATCGTACTTTCAATGTTCAGTTTTTAAATCGTACTAAAAAAAAAGACTTTGCCAAAAATAAGCAAAACGCTGGCATCTGCGAAGCATACAATCCACATATATTTCCTAAAATTCCAATCCACGTTCAATACAACAAATTGCCATTTTGGGTGTACATTAGATATCTTACGTCCTCCAACAATGGCCAGACCAAAAAACATTTACGAGCCTAAAAAAAATTAATATATTTTCTCGTCGAGGTTAAATATTATTAAAAAAATTAAACTTAAACATAAAACATTAAACATTTTAATATTATTAAATAAAGAGGGAGATATCTTACGTCCTCCAACAATGGGTGAACCAAAAAACTTTTACGAGCCTAAAAAAAAATTAATATATTTTCTCGTCGATGTTAAATATTATAAAAAACAATATTATATAATAAAGAGGGACGTGTACGAGTCGTTCGAAAGCTCGAGAGATACACCGTCACAGGACAAATGTTCAAGAGGCAGAGACCGGAAGAGAAGGTGGTAGACAGGATGTGTGACTGGGATGTAAAATGCCCGACGTTAAATCCGATAGAATGATTTATACGCGTCGCCCGGTATGTGGGTGTTGGGTGCATAGGCGGAAGGAGCGGAAAAGAGAAGGAGGGGGGAGGGGGTTGAAAGCGTGTGCTTCCATGACTGCCCCATCGAGGAGGCGGCAGACCGAGCCGATATTGGATTTTTTTTCGTGTTGCTTGTGTCCTGACCACCGTTATGCATAGCGATTCGCCCTGGACCAATCCGTGTACAGCAAGCCGAAAAAAGGCACCCACACACTTGTAATCGCTTTTACACACGTGTACGTATTTCCAAAAATACATTTTTTTCTTCTTTGATCGATATATATGGGCCATTCCATGCCAATTCGACCTGGGTTTGACACGTGACCTCTCCAATTTGACCCGCGATTTTTTATGTTATTGTACTATCTCTGAAAAGCACTGGAGAATTTTTTCAGATTTTTTCGGAACGATTTGACTTCACAATATTTTTTTGAAAACAAAAAATGTATATTTTAATTCAGGATCTAATCTATCTCCATACTAAATTTCATCGAAATCCAATCATACACATGCAAGGTCTGCTTTTATAATATTAGTGTGATACCAAAAATAGTGAAATTATTATAATACCCATAATACCCATAGTACTGAAAATAATACCCATAATACCCATAATTACTAATACCCATTGTTGTTACCCATGATTATTAATATTCATGGTTATTACCCATAATTAATAACACTCGAAATTATTCAGTACTAATTAATGAGAAATTTCTTCCGCAAAGACCCTACAACATGTTTCGTTGCATTCAAATTAACCAGCCCGATTCGACCTTTCAGATACGAGCACAGCTGACGGGAATCAGAGTTGCCAAATTTACGCCATCACTTCCCTCATGGCTGATTTGGCCAATTAATGTAAAAATTACGAATGTCCCGTAAGAAATTACTAACTTCCATAAAAAATCACTAACTCCCATAAAAAATTACTAACGTCACATAAAAAATTACTAACGTCACATAAAAAATTACTAACGTCCGATAAAAAGTTTCTAACGTCCCACAAAAAAAGAGAAATGTCCCATAAAAAATTATTAATGTCTCATAAAAAAATCCTAACGTCCCATACGAAATTACTACACCCTTACGAATCCCAACCTTCCCTAAACCGAACTGTAGTTTGTCTAAATATTCCGGATGGTTTCGGTTAATCGAGACTCTACTGTATTATTATATCCGGCTGTAAATTCGATCCGCATGGATTCCCTATATGTTGTGGGTTTCATTAATTAATTTCGTAAATTAATTATCATTGTATTCACCCGATAAAGCACGCAGTGATTTTGCAGACCTCATTCTGTATATGTCTACTGCAGCTTATGAAAAAAATCAATTCTCTTAATAACAATGGGGTTTGTGCACTACTTCGATGTATATGATGTATCGAGGTTGAAACATACCCTGATTCACCAGTGACCGGAAAGTTATAGCTTTTATAAAACTGATTCAGAGCAAACAACCCTAAACCCAAACAAACCCAAACAAACCCTGGGGCACCAGTGACCCGAAAGATCTATCTTTTATAAAACTGATTCAGATCATTTGTTTGGATTTGTTTGAGTAGTAAAATCGAATCGTCAAAACATCCCGAATATGAATATGCAAGTATTAATGGGATATCTACATTTGGTAAAAATTTATTTAATAAAAAAGACAGAAATGCGTGAAAGTAAAAAATAAAACTTTAGTTTTTGAGGTACTCTCGAGTCACTGGCGATCGAAATATTGACCAAAGTGGCAAATTCTGATTTACAGATCACTCTTAACCCTGAAATAATAACCCTATTTTTTCGACCATACACCTAGTAATAAACCTTTAGTAATAAACACCCCAATTTTCAAAAATTCATATCTCCGGTAAAATTCAACAAAAAGTATTCAACTCATGCTCATTATCTTTGTTTTCCAATGCAGAATGATACAACCCTACAGCACTTCCGCTAAAATGAGTAAAACTCAACAAAAATTAAGGAAAAATCTGAAAAACATGATAAATCACAAAAATCGTATTTCGATAGACTTCGTCGCGATTTTTCACTCCAGGTCACCTTTCTAGACACAATCCAAACAAAACCTAGTCCAAACAAACCCAAAACTGATTAACCCTAATAAATTAATATTCCAGCTTCATCAACGACATCCTGTCCACTTTTCGATGCCTTCAACGATTGGACCAGAGACTTTCCAACAATCAAACTTTTCAACAACCAGAAGAAAAAGACGGAAAACTCTCGGCCACAAAAAATGTCTTCCTGGCATTGTCCGGGTTACATTCGCGTCTGCAGATGTGAGTTCGGTATAAACAAATATCGGTATGTATATAGTCCGGTCGTACCGGTAGCAATGCCCGCGTTGACGCGACAGTAAAACGAATGGGGTTGAACGCGTTGGCGTTTTGTCGCGTGTCCGTTGCATTATGCAATTTCAACTATATGACGTCTCACGTATATGCATATAAATGAGCGTGTACGTAGGTATGCTGGTATTATGCTCCGTGCTAAAACTGCAAGTTGAGGGAATGTCAGAGGAGGAGGGCGAAGAGGGGGTAGGGGAGGAAGGGAAGAGGATGAGGAAAATGAGGAGCAGTTTCACGAGCTCGACTCTTGATACATCGCTTCAAGCTTTTCATACGGATATCCCTATGAAATTCTCTCGCACATTGGGATATACAGGCTTAGCGTCATATTGCTCTGTATAAAAGCCACACTTTGCCGCAAAAAACATTTTAACTTACGTTTCGCACTGCCAAATCGTCAGACCTGTCACAAAATATCTTTTCTCGTACGAATCTACTTCCGGGTTTACGATTGTCGGTTGGCTTTTGGAAAAAGACAAAAATCCGTGAAAATTTGAGGAAACGTAGCTTTGGGTAGAAATATAATGTATGAATTATTTTGAATTATTTTACTGTGTTTTTGACGTGGTTGGAAAGGGATGAATTTTAAATGGTCTCTTGTGGGAAAACGGATTTTGGAAATGGTTATGGTTGCATTATGGATGGAACTGTATCATCGCGAAAGATTTAGGATGGAGGATTGGGGTAAAATTGAAATAGACTGATTTGTTGTTTTTGCTAGAATATTTATAAAACCGTGAAAGATTTATTTTAATTATGAATTAATTAGCTATCGTTGGGAAAGTTAATACATATTGTTTTTTCGGGTAATTATTGATAGTGACAAAATGAACTGCAGGTTTTAATTATAAACTTAAAAACTTAAAGAATTTTCGTTTACGTGAATGGAGTTTTTTTTTTGATCCGTGATTTGTTTCGTGTGATGTTTCAATTTTTTATCTGGCATCGTGTTCTCCTTCTGCATTCATTGATAACCCAATATTAATCCTATTGTTTGTTCATTTTTTGTCACTCCTCGATTGGACATCATCGCAAATCCCCGTAACGTTCGAGGCAGGCGCGTCGATGCATGCTCCGCTCTATTTTGCCGAATTCACGTTTCCGCTCTTGTATGTGCACAGTGAAATCGATTAATCCACGAGCAAATGAAACGCGTTTGATGTACAATCGCTAAATCGCTCTGGACATTCGTACCAGTCACTTTCAATATTTCAACGCTGATTTTTCGCACTCCCTGGGCAGTTTTTGTTAGTTTAAAAAAAAGTTAATTTTTATCAAGTTTTTTTAGTTTAATTAAGTTTGGACAATTAGATTTTAATCAAGTTTTTGAAATTCGTTTTTAATAATTTTTTTAAAATTCGTTTGTGATAAATTTGTTTTTAATGAAGTTTTTTTTTCAATTAAATGACAGGCAAATGAAACGCGTTAAATATACGATCGCTAAATTGCTCTGTATTTTCGTACCAGTCACTTTCAATATTTCAACGCTGATTTTTTGCACTCCCTGGGCAGTTTTTGTTAGTTTAAAAAAAAGCCAAAGACAATGCATTTTCCCACTATTTTTTCATCAAAAAATCATACGGGTCAGATAGATTATATAGATTGTATAGATCGTCTGATCGAGTACATCAGAATTATTGAAAAAGGAGAAAAAAAATTTGTGTATTACTGTCAAATATGCAGGTGATGGTATAAGATAGTTTTATTCTGTTTTTGCAGGTTATATAATATTATAATATTTATTCTTATACTACTTCTTAAAAATAAAAATCGTAACTAAATCCGAACAATTATCGAACGACAGCCCAATCTTATTTAAAAATTAATTAACGTTACTAAATAGTTATCAATTTTCCTTACTGAATCTAAAAATCACTCGATCATATCCATAAAAAAATTAATCAATCTACGTACTGAATCAATACGTACTGACTGAATAATTCAAGGGTGCAATTTTATTATCGAATCGCCTCGAAGATTTTTTAAAATTATTCACGACGTTCTGAGTTAAAAGAATATTCCCTGAGCGAATAAATTTCCATTCTTCGGCGTACGAGAGACGTAGAAATTGTATGAATAATAAGGTTATTGATTTTTACTACGTTTTTTTCAACCTTCGATTCTGATATATTTTTTTTAAATAAATATTTGAAATATTATAACATTATTTATGAATTCATTCGTATAAATAGTTCAGTTCCGGTAAAATAGAAAATATTACGAAGTGTTATGTTCTTTCATTCGAATTTTCATTCAGAATTCTCGCATATGAACTATGAATATTATTATTAAGGTATACGTACATTTATGCACACGACAGTAAGTATCCGCATGAATATTCAAAGTTGAGTAGCTAAAGCAGTATCTACATTAAATAAACGTTACCTCTCGTCCGTGAAAAATCCGCAGGTCTTCGCTTGCGCGCTCATTTCTTTTTTCCGTTAGCAATTTTCAACATTTTTTATTTATTTATCGATTTTAAAAACACCCGACTGGCGTGACCTATTTTTTTCAGCTTTGTCACAGCAGAACGATATTCGTTTTTGCTCCGGTGCATTGGACGGCCCCGAAGCAAAATGCGTTTTCCATTCAACCAGGGAACCGTCGGTTTATCACAACGAGCACGATTCGTTTGGTCCCTCGTTTGATATGACGTTTTTTATTTATTTTTTTCGTCAATGTTTTTTGGCGCCATTTTTATTGGCCAGGTTCAAAATTCACGATCGACGTAATTCCTTTGTTGAAGGAAAAACTGTTCCAGGAAAAAAAACAAATATTTACATTTATTTCGATAACGAAAAAAAACAACAAAAAATAATACAAAATAAATTATCAAAAAATGAACAGATGATTGACATAATCTCAAAAATTTTCCATCTAATCTTTCTGATAAACGCTTCAGTTTTTTGGAAAAAAACGACACATCAGCTTCTTCAGAATTCTTATACTCTGAGTTTGACGATTTTATTTTACTTTAAAAAAAAGTTTCATCTTCAAAAATGGCGATTCGAAAAAATTCAGCCATCTTAGACTCTTCAGAATTTCTATACTCTGAGTTTGACGATTTTATTTTACGTTAAAAAAAACTTCTCATATTGAAAATGGCGATTCAAAACAACTCAGTCATCTTATACTCTTCAGAATTCTTATACTCTGAGTTTAACGATTTTATTTTCCGTTAAAAAAAAAACCTTTCATCTTAAAAAATGCCGATTCGAATGAAATTCGAAAAAATTCAGCCATCTCCCTCGAACTAATAAATCACGTGTTACACTTCACCTCGAAACATTGATTTTCTCTCGATTGATCGAGGTCTCTTATCCTTACAGCCAATTTTTCTCAGATTTCTTCCTTCGCCCATCTCGTCACGTAAAGCCTAGCACAAAGACCCACTTAATTCAGGGGACTGGATGAAGGAGAGAAGGGGGAGGGGGGCATCTACAATCCGCAACGAGATGACGCAAGGATCTCTCGTCACGAATGTAGCAGAGATTTCATTTGATCGATAAGCCGCACGTTACAACACGGTTAGAGAACCCCCCTCCTCCACCCTCGCCCTCCGCCACCTACAAAACAACCTGAAGGTATAGAGTGTTCAACGAGTCACCTTCAGGTCGCATTTTCCACTCGTAATTCTGTAAAAAATGACCCTTGCCTCTACCAATATTTTTTTTATAATTAGAAGCATCCTTCATTTTCAAAATTCGACGTTGACGATTTCGATATGTTAATTTTTCTAGAAATTACGATTTTTCAAAGTGGAGTGTATGTCTTCCACCAGCTAAAATGTGAACACTCCATGCAGAAATTGAACATCGATCCAGCGCTGGTGCTGAGTTTCGTATTTCATTGTCCAATGCTCGGAAAAAATTCTTGGAACAGGCATGAAAATGTGACGCATGGCGAACCCTCGGTAGCCATATGTTGGCTCCCATGCGTACACCATAACTGGCAGTTGAGTATCACTCGAACGTCATATTTTGATGCCTGGTCCGAGCATTTTTGTCGAGGGTTCGCCAATCGAGGTCGAAACTGAGCTGGCTCTGGGTCGATGGTCAATTTCTACGTGGGATATATTGGCCCAGCGATGGTAGTCGTATCTATACCGGAATTGAAAAATTACTTCAATTATTATGAAATTACTTCAAATATAAAATTATTTCAAATATAAAAAATTACTTTAATTACTGAAAAATTACTTTAATTTATAAAAATTTACTTTAATTACTAAAAAACTACTCTAATTACTAAAAATTAATTTAATTACTGAAAAAGTACTTTAACTACTAAAAAATTACTTCAATCCTTGCATAATTAAAAAAACTCTCATATTATTTTTATCTTCATACCTGTACCTATGTATTATTTATATCCTTCAATATATTATATAATTATTCAATTTAATCACGTTCTACTTTATTTAAATTTTTTCGAAGAAAAGTCTGGGTAGCTAATCTGGTCTGATTTCGGCTACCTAATCTAGTCCGATTGTGAGTAGCTAACCTGGTCTGGTTCTAACTAACAGTCATTGAAACGTTGGACAACCAATTTTGAACCAAAGTTGAAAAGTTAGAAAACCAATTGTAAACCAATGTTGAACCGTTGGAATAATGCTCAAAATAACGATTACTGTTCTTCAATATCTATACGTAAACAATGAGGAACAACCATTTCCATTCTTAGCCTATATAATTGTGGGCACTCAAATTACAAACTTTTTCGTGTTGGTTATTGCGTCATGTTTTATTGTAAGAAATGCACCTCATTGGATTGAATCTTCACCAGTATTGGAGGGAAGAAAATTTATTAATTTATTTATTTATAATTTTTTATTTTTTGTAAGTGAAACGTCTCATGAAAAAATGTATAACTGATTCGACACCAGCCCAGTACTGCGCCAACTATCCTGCATCGTCGGCACAAACGCCGGTTTGTTAATGGATACTCAACTTATGATAACGAAAAAACGTCATTCCTCTTTCGACCACGAAGTCATGCTATGCTCAGCCCGAAATGATATTAGTCGCTTTTGGATTACCTGACCTGTGTCCCGTGGGCTTATCGTGTGTGTTCACTTTTCATCGACCACTTTGCGCAACGACTATTACTGACCCTTGGCTACCCTTCCTCTTCCCTTTATTGTCTCAACCCCTAATGATGATAAGGTTTTGTTTAAAGGGATCCAAAGCACGAACTCCAGACCGATAACTATCACTCAATATCGTTTTTTTTTTGTCTCCAAAAATCTAAACGTCAATCTTTAAATAAAAAAGTTTCCTTGAATGCAAAAGGACGAACTGGATAAATGAAACCAAAATTCAGGTCGAATACCTAAAAGTGCAATCCAGAGTATTTTCTCACTCCCCAAAAGTCATTTTCTCTGCCCAGTGCAGATTTAAAAAAGCTTTTAAAAAAATAGATAGAAATAGATTTAAAAAAGATTTTTAAAAAATCACGTTTTATGTAAAATCAATCAAATAGCCAAATTGAAAGTCCATCACGAGATCGTTTATACCTAGTTCAAGGTCTTACTGGATGAACTATCAGACAAAAAGGTACTTAAAAATGGTGGAATCGTGGACTAACAAGCCTAAAATTTTTTAAATAATTAAGACTCGTAAATTATTAAATGAAAACATGAAATCATCCTAAATATTAGTTTGAATCGTATTGTTGTTAAAAAGTTCAAATTTTGGGCTTGTCACAGTTATCACAGCGTGGCCCTGTTTTGTATTTTGTTAAATAAAAACATTAAATTATCTTAAATGTTAATTCGAAATGTATTTTTGTTTTGTCACGATTTTGGGTTTTTTAGAATCAAATTACTGTCACTTTTGGTGACAGTAATTTGATTCTAAAAAGCGTGGGCCACAAGTTGCCAAAATTAGAGGGAGCTTTCAATGTAGGTCGAGTTAGCATGAAACTACTCAGACGTATTTACAACTACGTACATATATTCCTGTATATACGTGAGTCCTATTTCCCGGCTAAGAGTACGTGACTAGCTCGCCAGCTTCAGGTGGCCACCAGTGTCTAATCACTTTTTCGAAAGTACTCCACGGATTTCCTTTCCAAGAATTTAACTCCGTCGTACTGGTACGCGAAACTGAACTTCCGCGATGAGTTCCTCCAGACTTCTCCAGTCCGAGATAACATCCTCAAAAAGACGGAGAAGATGGCCACTCCGAGGAAAGTATCAAATCCTGATTGGCTGTGTCGAAGGATCGAAGAGGATGGACGGAGTGGCCTGAGTCGAAAAATTTGGTGAAACTGACCGAGAAGAAATGATGCGAAAATCGTCGAATTCTTTACGACTGCTCTTTCACGAGGTTTGGAAGAACCAGAAGAAAGAACCAAGACACGAGACTATCGAGCAGAATTTTAAGGGGCCACGTACGAGTACTTTTTTTTGCGTTCGCTAATGTTCAAAATTTTAAGGTATTACTGAATTTGAAAAATCATAAAAATTCTTGACGGTTTGAAAAATTATATTAGGTGTAGTCAAAAGAAATCCATGATTTTTCCAATAGATGACTTTAGTTATCTTTATCTCGCGTTGTATAAGTCCGATCGGGCTACACTAGACTTTTGCGAAATTTTGGTAATTCGTTGACGCAGTTCGTGATTTATCAAAAACGAAGCTGCACCGAACGATTTCATTTTTAAAAAGCTCACCACTAAGCTATTTCCGAAATAAATAACTATTTTCCAATAAGCCCAACATGCGAATTACAAAATGATGAAAAAATCGTAAAAAATTCTTATTTTCAAAATGCCGTCGAAGGAAAAACCCACAAAAATAAAAATAATAAATAGTAAAATAATAATAATAATAATAATAATAAATAATAATAATAATAAAAAGAACCATCTACGAAGAAAAAACCCACAAAAATTAAATTGAAAAAAGCAAAATTAGCCTAAATTCATTCGATCGAAATCGTCGTTTGATTTAATCGTGTACGATTTTTTTTTCTTCCAGACATTCAATTTTTCGTCCAGATGAAAAACTTACAGGGTGCCTAATACTTTTGAGCAACATAACGACGCACACACAATGCATATATGTATATACTTCTGTATATAATGTATATACATCTATGTGAGTCTATAGCGATATTAAGGCGACTCGGAATTCGAATATAATGCTCTTATCGTGCCTCGAGCTTGGTGATATCGCCTGCTGAAACGTCGACGCGCCGGTTCGCTAGTGCAAACCGCGGGAGGGGGTGTTTTCGCGTTATCAAGCAAATATGATTTCCACATCGTTCTATGAAGGTTCTTCCCCCCCTTTCCACCCTCTCTCGCTCTCTCTCTTTCTCTCTCTCTCTCTCTCTCTCTCTCTCTGGGAGGGGCGTCTGCCTGGTCTCATGCGTTTTTTTGTACTTTAAAAAAATCCGATCCTTGTTAGTAGGTGCGTTTATCCCTTTTTTTCTCTTTTTATTATTTTGTTATTTTTTATATCATCATCATCATTATTATTATTATTATTATTATTATTTCTTTTCACTCTTATATTAGTTTAAGTTCGTTTTTTCTGGTTTTTCTGCTTTTTATATTCTGTATCTATTGTATTTATTGTATTTTCTAATTTTGGCTTCTTTCCATTTTGCCCGAATGGTTTTCTAGGGCATAATCAACTTATCAATAAATCAATCTCTCTCTCTTTCTTTCTTTCTCTTTCTCTCTCTCTTTTCCACCCCCTCTCTCTCTTCTCTTTCAACCCCTTTCCCATCTCCTCTCTCCCCCCTCTCTTTTTTTTCATATTTTCATATTTTTGTTACTTAGTTATATTGTTTATATATTTATTTTTATACTCATATTATATTGTATTAAGCTGCCTTAAGGTGTAACCAAGGCATAATAAATCTCTCTTTCTCTCTCTCTCTCTCTCTCTCTCTCTCTCTCTCTCTCTCTCTCTCTCTTTCTCATCCTTCCTCTCCTTCTTCTCTTTCAACCCCTCTCCCAATCGTTCGCAGTTCTACCCCCCTTCCAAACGTACGCTATCTACTATCGCAATGTAGGGTTGTGAGGTCGAGAGCCCCACTAACTGTACGTTGTCATTACGATATCGCTGCTCCCTTCGTCGAATGAGCAAATATACCATAAAACCTTGAACTTCGATAGCGGTAGTTGACAAAAAATAAAAAAAGAACATTCCAGGTAGGAGAACAGTCATTAGGAAGAGCCAAGGAGACTGTCACTGAAAATTGTTGCGTAGAAAGAGTTCCCCTTAATTGGAATCGATTAACTCTGAATATAATATATGTTTTATCGATTGACGTCGATTAACTCTGAAAATAATATGAGTTAAGTGTTATTTTGAAATCCGGGGATTTTTTTCGCTTCCCCGATTCATATTTACTGGGATTGCTTCATAGCCCGACATTTTTGAAAAATTATGTTTTTTGGTTTGGAGATAATTATTGTTTTGTACGATTAAAAATAATTTATACTGAAGAGAAATTGATTCAATATTTCAGTGAGGGTGAATTTATATAAATATATATATCGTCGCAGAATTGATTTAAAAATAGACAAAAATTTTGGTTTTTTTCAGGTAGAAGAAATATCCCAAAAAAATGTTACACGAGCAGATATAATTTATTGTTAAATCTAGTTTAAAAAATTAATCTATTTGAAATACTAATAAATATTTAAGTCTTATTTCCCCTAACATCGTTAAGTTACCTTTAAGTTAAGATACATCGTTAAAGTTACCTTTAAAAAAAACGATCGAAAAAAGAAGTTTTCTGTCGAGCTGGGAATACATAACTCTTGATATTTAATTGACTTCTTCAATTATTTCGATATAAATTTTGCTTCATTAATAATTATCGATTCCTATATTTAAAAAATCCAAAAAATTCCTTTAATGATCCACGTTTCCAAAAAGATTATGTGTTATATCAAAATGGATGATTTAATTCAAAAACCTTTCAGGGTAAAACTTGACCCTTCCGATTGCGAGATCCGAGTAGACGAGTCACGTGCGTCACGTGAAAACGATCAGATGTCCACTATCCGTAACCGAAGTTTTGCAATATTTGTTTCCATCCCTTTATCCTCAGTTCCAGCGCGACTCGCGTTTTCTTCGTTTTACGAATTTGCCCATCGAAGTTTTTTCCTTCATTTTCGGTAAAAAAAAAAACTTAATGACTGGGGCGAACTCCAGACGTTGGTAAATCCAAAATGACGATCCGCTAAATGTTTCTTCAGGAAAGACCGTCGACGAAATTACTTCGCAGAGGTTTAGGGGTAGCCTGATCGGGGGCATGCAAAGTCACGAAGGATCGATAACAAAAAGTTACGAAAACGCTGTCGAGCGATATATACGGTGATTCGGTACTCTCGAGTGGAGGGCAAACCGAAGTGGAAATTTTTGCGTACATATTCCCGTGCAAGCCAAACAAACTTTCATTATTTATTTCCACGTTGTACCGCGAAAGAGCCAATATTGAGTTCCAAAGTTCCCGAACTTCGAACCGATTTTTCGCGTTTCGAAAAAAATATATTATAACAAGTTTTGTTCGGAAAAAAAATGTAGTCGTTCAAGCGTCACTGGTGGATTGGACGATAGGTATTCGAATATGGTGGCACTTCGAGTTGAGTAACGTTGATTATGGCCAATACTGGGAGCGGTGACCACCAGCGATGTGTTTGGGTTTATTTCAGCCATTTAGGGTTTGTTTCAGCTCTACTTTTTCGTTTGTTTGGGTTTACTTGAGCATTTTTTGATATTGGTGAACTCTTTGTGTATGAGCTTGGTTGACGTGTTTGGGTTCGTTTGGAGTCGTTAGAGTTTTGTGTGTTTGTTTGAATTCTTTGGAACCGTTTGGGTTTATTTAAATGCTTTTGGTTTTTTTTAGGTTTATTTCAGATCTTTTTTTTTAATTTTACTTGAGTTTGTTTTAACTCTTCGAATTTGTTTGGGTTTGTTTTTGCTCTTTGGATTTATTTAGGTTTCTTTCAGCCCTTTGAGTTTATTGGGTTCGTTTTAACTCTTCACGTGTGTTTAGGCTTGTTTTAGCTTTTTGGATTTATTCGGATTAATTTTAGTTCTTTGCATTTGTTTGGGTTTCTTTTAGCTCTGCGAGTTTGTTTGGGTTTGTTTTAGCTCTTCGAGTTTGTTTGGGTTTGTTTTCGCTCTTTGGATTCATTTGGGTTTGTTTTAGCTCTTTGAAAGTATTTGGGTTTGTTTTAGCTATTTGAATTTGTTTGGGTTTGCTGGAGCACTTTGAATTACTTACATCCGTTTGAGCTCTTCAGTTTTTTTTTTTTTTTTTTTTTTTTTTTTTTTTTTTTTTTTCTTTTTTTTTTTTTTTTTCGTTTCACTTAAATGTTTGTTTACCCCTATTTGTAGTATAAATCTTTCGAGAGTGTGTAGAAATGTCACAGGAGCGGTGGCCTACTAGAATGCGGCGTATTGTCACACGTGTTTGGCCGAATCACAAAGCGAGAACGAGCTTGTATGCGAGCCGCAGGTCGTCGTTATCGGCGCTACGTGGGAGTCTGATTAATCGCTCATCCATCTCGGGACGTCAGTGACTTATCATACGTGATCCTTTGTGTACGATCACCGTGGACTGTGCGCGTATGGACCTTCGCAAACTGGACACGATTGGGTCATACGAGGGGTAGAAAAAAAAACGTCGTCCACGTGATGAATCTTTTTTTCCTGTTAATCCTTCGGAATAGAAATATATGACGTACGATTGATACACGATTCATTGGTTTTTGGCCCCTATCGGTATTTTCTCGATTTCACCCTCGTAACGAGCAATTATAGCGAAATAATCGGGAACGCCTGAATTTCCATTCGCTCGTGACGTGTACCTTGGAGACCTTTTTATTTCCTCCCACCAGCTGTGATGTCGAACTTCTTTGGGTCACGATCCCTACGGGCTGTCAATCAATATACGCCGCGGTATCGCACACTGCTCGGAATGTTTTCAAGCTTGGTATGCCTACACGCTTAATAAATTTTAGAGTGGACAAATTACCCTTTTAGAAAAGATTAATTTAGAAAAAATTAATTTGGAAAAGATTAATTTAGATAAGATTAACTTAGACAAGATTAATTTAGAAAAGATTAATTTAGAAAAGATTAATTTAGAAAAGATTAATTCAGAACAGATTAATTTAGAGAAAATTAATTTAGAAAATATTAATTAATTAATTCGGGGGTGTTTTTGTGTTTGTTTGGGTTTGTTTCGGTTCGTTCGAGTTTGCTTGGGTTTGCTTGGGTTTGCTTGTGTTTGCTTGGGCTTGCTTGTGTTTGCTTGGGTTTGTTTGGGTTGAATAGATTTATTTGAGTTGAATGAGTTTGTTTTGGGTTGAATGGAAAATTTCCTTTTTATGGGAAACACCAATTAACGTTCGAGAAAAAGACGATTTTCTAATGTTTGAAAAACACGTTGAAAAACGATTCATTTGACCGAAAAAAAGTTTGGATACCGATCGGGATAACGTCGTTTCCGAGGATGCTCCTTTTTGGACACGTTCTCTCATCACTCATACCTGGTCTAGCCACTAGCGTTTTTGAAACTCAGTGACACGGATAAAGTCCTCGTGGGCGTTTCGAAGTGTCGATTCCCATAAGGGGTGAAGAGTATTTTTAGGTCTCCCAAAGGTTACTGAATATTTAAAAAAATGTATTTATTTCCGTGACGTAATTCGACTACTTTTGCAGTTTTATTCTCAACGTCAATCTTGACCGTTCTCTGGACAGTTTCGGTTCCACGCACAAATGACTTTCGAAAAACTTGTACAATTATTTGCAACTACGAAAATATTTTTATTTATCTTAAATTGTACCTACTGCATCCTTTTTTATGTTTTCTAATTCTAATGAATAATTGTATCTTTAATGTAATAAATCAATTTTTTTTAAACCATTATTTATAAATTGGAAAAAAATTTAAGAAAAATTATTATTTATTTTTCTGAAAAATAAATCTAATAACCAGATATAATTTAATACGTCAATTTTGCAATCTATTAAAGTTTACTATTTTGGTGATTTCTAATTAAGCTGGAATCATATTGTAAACGAGTAAAGTAAAGAATTTATCCTCAATTGTTCACATTGAAATCCTGCTTCGTTTCCCCTAAAAGCTTGCAAACGGACGAAACTGAAACCTCAAAGTTGAAGTTACCCTGGCATATCTGACTTCGAAAAGCAAGCAGTGGCCTCGATTCGTTAAAAAAAGAAAGCGCTCGTTTCGTGAAAAGGATCGAACGTAACTAAAAGACGGGGGGGAGGAGGAGGAGGTGCAGAAATGGCGTGTATAAAGAAAAGTTGGTAGTAAGAATAACAGCGGATAATGAGAACGTCTTTACCTCGAGGATCGGTGCTTTTTGGTGTCGAAACTTGGTGCAGTAGGCCGCAGAACTTCGAAGTGAACTTTTATCCCTCCATTGCTCGAAACTTTCAGTTTTTTTGGTACCCACTTTTTCCCTCGTACTCTTCCCTGTTATCTTCTCTTCAGTTTCCCCGTTTTCTTCGTTTTTTCTTTCCGGTCCCGTAGCTGAAGGGTTTTTCGGACCCCCCAGATTCGCGCGCGTTTCTCGTCCTCTCTCACGTAAGTCTTTATCCTCATACACGAAATCGAACGAGATTCCAAAGTTCATCGGATGAACCGCCGTTGATTGGTTGTCCAAAGGATTCCAGCTGATGCTGCTGGTAACTTGTTGAAAGCGTTTCGACGCTCATTCGTAGCCCACAAAATGTTACTTTCTTTTTCCCGTTGCGCAAGAAGATGAACAAGAAAAAGAAGAAGATGAAGAAGAGACAGGAAGACGTGTTTACAAAGCGTTTCCGGGCGATTCCATGACTATTGAATTTCCTACTTTCCGTTTTTCTCTTCTCTTCCACAAATCACGTTGTCACCGTAGTCGTTGGTGCAAAAAACAACATATTTACGCAACACGATACTACGAACGAAAACAAAAAAAATTCCCACGCTTCGTGTCGTTTCTGACGGATTCAAAAATTTTTCAAATTTTTTTTACGTTTTCTTTTTTGTTTTGCGTTTTTTTTTTTTGTTTTTTCTTTACGTTTCTTTTATCCACGTGCTTATCAACAACCAGTCTTTATCCTTTCACCGTTCCTTCAGGGTCCTCTTCGAGCTACGGATGACGAAGAGACGGACACGCGGCGTGGAATTAAAGTGAGCGCGCGGAGTTTGTCGCGACGCCTTGGTGGCCGCGCTTCCAAAGCTCCCACTCGGGCGCCCTGTGTATCGGCTGAAAGCCGATGTTCACAAAGCGCAAGCGCCCTCGAAACTCCACGAACAACCATCCCCTATGGACGATGACGAAACTCACCCTCCCTCTTCCGACAACTCGACAAACCTCCGGGGGAGAAAAACCCTCCTTTCCCCCTCCCCCCTCGCCGATAAACCACCGACGCACGTTTCACTGGTTATTACCGATTTACCCTCTGCTCGAACCCCTTCACCTTCGCGAGTCTCTCGCTTCCGATCGTGGCCAATCTCTACCCCACTCTTTCTCTATTTATTTTCCTCTCGCTATCGTTTTTTATTCATTTACGAGTCAGGCTACCGTGAAAACTTAAAAAATTCACTAGCCACCGAAAGAAATTCAAATTGTTCATGAAAAACCAACTTGTAATTGAGAAATCACATTTCGAACACAAATTTGTGATTTCAATGGTAAAACTACTATTTCTAACTTCAAAGACGTTTTTTTTTAAACTATTTTTTTGGAAAAAGGGGTACATGAGTTCGCGATGTCTAAGAAACGGATTTGGAATATTCATAGAGGATAATAATAATTTTGCCTTAACTGATGTTTTTGAACGTATTTTTTTATTAAATCTAAGCAATATTTTATTCAATTTTTAGAAAGTTTTCTTTATGGACTATTATTTATAAGTGACTCAATAATTAACAGTCACGTTATCTGTTACGAATAATAAATTTATCAATTAACAGTAACATTAACTATTAACAAATAATGAGCTTAAAAATTAGCAATACTATTAATCATTAACAATAATTGGGTAAACATCAAAATTTGCAAAAACTATTAACTTAACATGACCTTAACCGTCCACAATAATGATTAAATCTGTCTTCAAAAAATCGACAAATGAATCAATTTGTTTTTAATGATTGAAGCACGAGAACGAAAAAAAAACTCGATCTATTTGTAGTCATTATTATCAATGAAAAAAAAATTATTAGTGATTAAAAAAATCAACTTTATGCCTGCTTCAATGATTAACATTTTTTATATAAAATTTCGTATATAGCTTGTTAATATACATATAAATAAATGCTGAAACGATTCTTCAATCATCTTACTTATTCCTTCCAAATTAATTTCCTTGTTAACACTGATCGTCGCAGTAGCATAGTCCCTTAACGTTCAGTTTAGTATTTTTCAATATTTTTTTATGTTAACAAGAGGAATCCTTTGATCGAGGACATCGTAATTGCCAATAAATACAGGAAAAATTCGTGCAGATTGTACACTGTAGAAAGAGAAACTTGAGGAATTTCTTTTCTAAAGTAGAGCATAAATATATTTATAGTACATGCAGCTAAAAATAGCCACGACCCAAATCTACAAATATTGATAAATCAAAATTCACAAAACTGAAAAGATTTTCCGGCAATAATTTTCCACCTTCCCTGATATCAATGATGTTCATTTTTTCACAACGATGTAGCTTATGCTCCACTAATAAAAAAAAAAAACGTTTGCGTGATTTGCGTATACAAAATTGATCGAAAAATGTTGAAAAAACCGGATAAAAAATTTTCATCGAAGCATCGAACCGACCCAATTACGAAATTTTTTTTTTTTCATTCCCTATCGCTCTATTTTCGTCATATTTCCAATGCATTAAGAACAAAAGGCTGCGAGGTGGGTGGAAATATTTGGTTCGTATACGTGGCTTACGTAGCACGCGAATAAAGTTTCTTCGGAGTCAAGGAGTATATCTATGGCAGAAATGCGATTGAACGAGAGAACCTCGGTCGTCGAGTACTCGTATATATATTCGAAAGGTTGAAGGTCGAGAAACCGATTCCCCAGTCTGAAGGTATTTTTGGTGCCTTTTGTCGTGCAGGAGGCCAATATTCAAATCATATCTGGGCATCAGGTGCCCTCATACCTCTTCGTGTATTAAGATTCGCACGAGCCAAGACGTGTATTCGTTTGTATAGATAAACGATATCTACTGTGACGACGTATCAGACGGCCTCGTAGACAAGCCTCCAAAATATCTGCACATGCCCCCCCTCCTCCCCCGCCGACCCGTTGGTCCCAGTTTTTATCACTCTTTGATATTGATATTGAAAAATTGAATGAAAATAAGCAAAAGCACCCAAAAATCCAACCAGTCAGTTGGGCTGTCCTCCAAAAAAAAATTCTGAAAGGATTGGCCATAAGGGAAAAGATAATTGTGATTTTGACAAAAATCCGAATTTTGAAGTTGATCTCGTTATACTTATGTTTATATTTTGGAAGTTATAAGTTTAGTTGTAATTTTAAGTATTGGAGAAACTAACTTAAGTAGCTTGAGTTATTGTTTTGAGGTTCTATTATTAAGTACTATTTTTGAGAATTATCTCAAAATTGATGGTAAAAATTAAATCGATCGTGAAAAATGTAATTACTACAAATTAAGGTAGGTAAAATTTCTCTAATTACGAATATAAATTGATATATTCGTTTTTTTATGCACTCTACGAGAGGGAAATTTTACTCAACTTTTTGCTTCGTGTCTTGAAAAAAAAAAGACAAGTCTTTTTTAGGTTTAATACGAAATCTTTGAAATTCAAATCATTATTTTTGTATTAGTACATTTAATATTATTTTATTATTAAATGAATTAAATTGAAAATTCGTCTTAAATTAAAAAATCAATTTACTGTCAAATTTAATCAAACATTAAATTTAATTTTACTATTAAATTACTTTTATTAATACTGACAAATCTGACGATTTAGATTTCTTCAACCGTACCATATACTTTTTATTTATTGGGTTTCTGAAAAATTCGACAAAATAATAAAAAATAAAATATCGTTTTTTTTCCAAAAAAAAGCAAGCATTCCACACCCTGCGAAAATCATAATTATAATCTTCAAATCCTCAAATAATATTTGAGAAAATAATACTTCAGAGGAATAATACTTCAAATAAAAAGTTTTCAAATGTTTTTGGGTTTTTACCGAAAAACGCAGTTTTTCAGAAGTGCATTTTTAATAAGATTGGAGAAACGGAAATAAAATGAGTACACGTGCATATCTCGAGATGAGTTTATTCGAATGGCCTGTATGTGCGCTGGTATGTGAGTGAGTAAAATGCCTCTCTCAGTTATTCCATAATAAACAGACGAAACGAACGGTGAACCACCAACCTCAGAGTTACGTTGTCATGACGTAGACCTTCGGGGGTTTCCTTCTCGCTCGTTCGACAGGACTGGACTCCGCGTATGAGAAAGATAGGAGGTTGCTATTATGACGAGGGGAAAAAAAGGGACGTTGTCTCGAGGTAGGCCATGATAGCACAAGGGGGTTGCTTTGTTCGTACTTTTTCGTATGGACGTAGAAGGTGTAGCTACCTCTCCAGCCTTCGCTGGAACTGTGCTTTAAAGTTTTTTATTATCCAACATTGAAAAAAAGTGAACTTGATTGAGTTTAGATTGAATCCTCCTAGTAGCTTTAAGGGGGGGCATTCGATTGAACAGTCGAAAAGTTAGGTGAATTTTTAAAATAATTATCACAAAAATTATTTGTTTGAACCAAGATTTTATCATTAAAAAATATAAATATTCTAGTATATACATTTTTAAAGTTTTTTATTATCCAACATTGAAAAAAAAGTGAACTTGATTTTGTTCAGATTGAATCCTCCTTGTAGCTTTAAGGGGGGGGGGCATTCGATTGAACAGTTAAAAAGTTAGGTAAATTCAAAAAATAATTATCACAAAAATTGTTTGTTTAAACCAAGATTTTATCATTAAAAAATATAAATATTCTAGTATATAAATTTGTTTACCGTAAATTTTTTTCGAATTTTCCAGAACCAACGATATTTGGCATTTTATCGTTTGAGAACCAAAGAAAAATCATTTGGAGTAGCGATTTTCCAATATTTCAAAGTCCCCGATTGTTATACGGATTACAATGGAATTCGCTTCTCCCAAAGCCGTTATTTCGAAATGATACTCCAGTGGCCTGAGCTGTGTTCTCAAGCGCCAAGCATTTTTTTTTTTCGAATCGAACGAACGAGATAAGTCCCTATTTTGTCAATCTTTTGTCTTCGCTCGCCGAGTCTATAATCGGCTTGTTTTTATCGTCCCGATTGTTGATAAAAAAAATAACAATAAATGAAAAAGCTCTGAAATATTGTCGTGGAATTATTACCCAATGGAGATGATGATCAGCCTTTCCATAGAGAACCTGCACAGGTTCTTCAGTTATCTGTAAAATGCAGCGATACTTATCGAACATTTTCAATCAAGAACTCTACACATTCAGCCGACTGATTGCGCAGTAACAAAAGTTTTTTTTTTATCACATGTTAAAATCCCTTCTGCGTCAAGGGACACTGTTGTGCAGAGATAGAAAAATTGAATTCCAGTTTGTAAAATTCAGCATCGTGATGAAATGAAATGTTTATTTTTTATTTTATTTTTATTCAAAAAATTTTTTTTTATTAATTACTATACAAACTATTACCAGTTTAAAGAATTACTGACAAATAGAAATTCTATTTTCACACAACCTTTTTTTCCCTTTAAATTTAAAGACTACAATATATTCTACAAAATTTATTCTAATATTCGAAAAATCGTAAAAATTATGGGCGAATTGCTAAACGAAGTTGACAAACGCGTATAATTACAAGAAAATATTAATTAATATTCAATATGGAATTATTATTATAGAAATTATTTCTATATAATCCCAAAATAATGAAACGATTACCAAATTTGAGAATAATTACTATTTCAGAATAGGGGGAAAAAAATGTCTTCGCCTACTCGGGTGTACCCCCTTAATTCTTACACAATTTACTTGAATAAAAATTTATAATAAAAGAATTTCGTAAAAATTCCCAAATATTCCGAAAAATTCTCCATTTATAAAATATCCCGAAAAATAATAGCAAAAGAATATTAATTATTATCAAATATGTAATTATTATAATTACACAAACTATTTCTAACTAAACTAAAAAAAAAGAAAAGTTTACCAAATTTGGGAATTATTACTATTTGTAAATAGGGGAAAAAACTGCTTTAGCCTATTCGGCTGTGTCCCCTTAATCGACATTATCCATAATTCGCGATAAAACCTCAGTAACTTAATAGCCTATTTATAATACCAATATTCGACACTTTTGCCGAAGGAATCTTGAAGCCACCTCGAAAATCCATCACGGTTGCTGTTATTCCGTTTTTTTTCGAGCAAGAAAATCTGAAATGAATATCCGGGTATGGTTAGAGCCCAAACGCTTTTCTCTGTCGGTGGATGCATGAGAGGGGTTCAAAAGCTCTCTCTCTCTCTCTCTCTCTCCCTCGAGAGAGAGAGAGAGAAACAGGAAGGGGGATCCAAGATTGGAGATGAATGAAAATAAAGGAGACGAGATGGCGAACGAACGACAGAGCCGAAAACGTATATGCAGAAGAGGAGGAGAGGGGGTATGTGGTCGGAGCTCTCATCATCCTCTGCTAATATTTATTCGCGTGGACACAAAAGCATCGCACACGTTATATACTTCAAAGACCAGAGAAGAGAGGGACAAAGACAGAGTAAAGGGGTGAGGGACGATAAGGTGAGAGGGATGAAGGAGGGTGGGGGTGGAGGGGGGGAGAAACCGTTTTTCTCTGATAAAAATGCCCGGAAGTCGACCTCCTCTTACCGCAAGCTCGACCAGACGCTCAACTAACTCATCGTGCTCGTTTCCCAACGTACTCTTTTTTTTTTCTTTTTTGTTTTTACAGTGGTGATGGTCTTGTTGGTTCGGCTCGACATTACTCCTCCATCCATGCGGCTCTCCATCCTGGCTTAATAGAAGATTTCACGACGAAAGGGCAAGGGATTTTGAAGGGCTGGTGTCAGGGTGGCTTCGCACTTCTGTCGTCTGCCTGTATGGTGGTTGCATCGAAAAATAGCAACGCTCAGCGATGGCTTAACGAGTCGAGTAGCAATTTTTTTTTCTTTTCTTTTTTTATTGCGAATAAGGATTTTGAGTTTTTATGAATTTTACTGAAGACTGAGATTTTTTATATTGATTTTGAGATTTTGAGAAATCGTTAATACCGAAAAACGCAATTTAGAGAAAAACGGGTTTTTTTTTTATGTAGCATATTTTTTATAGCATTTTTATCGATGTAATCATTAGTGGAATATTTGTTGCCTGAGGTTGAAAGATTTGTGTTCAATTTGAATAAATTGGACATTCGCCAAAATTCATATTTATCGATGGAAATGCATCCTCATTGGAGATGAAATATTCCTCGAACGTAAGGTACTTTGCAGTAATGATAGCAACAATCCTCGCATTCATCGGCAGCTTTCTCTCATTTTACGTGGCTTTGATCCAGCGATACTTTTATTCAAGAGAGACACCTCTTCGTATAACGCTGCACGGGTCTTTGAACGTAATATTGAATTTCCCGAGTAAGGAGAATGGCGGCATTTCAGTGGTACACGACCGTGGGCGCATGAATATGCGGTAATATCGAGAGAACCCAATAGAAGCGTTCCTTTGCGCTAATTTGAACGAGGGAAACTCGACCTGTTAGTGGGAAGTCGAAATACGGTTGAAATAATTATATGGAATTGCAAACGAGAGCATCGAAGAAAGAAAAAAAAATTCCGTTCGTATCGTAATTTTCAATTTGTTTTATTAGTAACAAATTGTCATTGACAAATAGCCTGACATTTTTATTATTATTGTATAATATTTAACCCAAGAAAAAAGTAATAACTCAACACCAAAACGAATAAACTGATCGAGGAAATTCTATTGGATACTTTTTCTATTTCTGTAAAATTGCCAAACCACGAAACAGTTGAAAAAAAAAATTGATTCATTGATTCGATGATGCATCATTTTCCGAAAGCCCTTTTGGTCGGGCCGGACCTGGTGAACGACTTATTACTGTTCCGAAATCGCCGTTTCTTATAAGTTCTTCCCAATTGACTGGGCTGACTATAACACCTTGTACTGGTGTCAATGCATGATTTACCGGACCCACTTTTAATTTGCTCTGATCGACTGAACCCTTAATCACTGATCCGAAAGTATTGTTTTTTATAAGTCCTGCCCAATCGATTGGGCTGACTGTAAGATTTTGTACTGGCGTGAATGCATGATTTACCGGACCCACTTTTGATTTGCTCAGATCGACTGAACCATTAACCACTGATCCGAAAGGATTGTTTCTTATAATTCCTGCCCAATCGATTGGGCTGACTGTAAGATTTTGTACTGGTCCTGATGCATGATTTTCCTTTGATTCGTCCCTTTTCGATCGGATCAGGAAAGGGTCGGGAAATACTGATCCGGAAACGTCGTTTCTGAAAGCCTCTGTTCGATCGAGAGGTACAAAAGAATGATTCGTAGATGACGATCGATTAGGTACAGCCTTGATTTTTCTTAGAAACTTCTTTGATCCATTCCGCAAAAATAAAGGACCAAGTTTTACTAGGATTGTTGCAGGCTTTGGTGTATCCTTCCCATCAGTCGTTGCACTTCCTATAAAGCTCACATTCAAGACGTCATCCGGCTTCAAAGAAGGCTCCAGGCTGTAAGAAAAAGCAATTTATACGAGGATATCATATTTGAGTATTAGAGTATAAAGGATTGGGTTTGTTTGGGTTTATTTGGATTTATCAAGCATTTCTGTACGATACGAAAGTGGAATTGATTAATTGAGTCGACTTACATCACACCACAAGCAAAATGGGTTAACTCCGTTGTTGGTTGCACAAGAGTCTGCAAAACCTTTAAGTTGGCTCGCTCAACAGCGTAAACTAGAACCATGTGGTTCAAAATATCATCTTCCGATCGGAGATTCAAGGTAACATTCTGTAGAATTCCCTCAGAGGCTGAATAAAGATTTTTCCTTGGGAGGAAGAAGAGGATTCGTGGTCGAACTTTTCCAGATTGCTACATTTTTCGTGCCGAAGCACAAAAACATTTTTACAATTATTATTATAACATTATAAAATTGTTACTAGTAGTAGAATTAAGAAATAAAAATAATTATAATATTGTTGAAAATAAATGACAAATAAATCATAAATATATAAAATATGCATAAATGAGAGAAATAAATCAGGCCTGTAATAACAATATTTAAATAAATATATCGTAAATAATACGATACTTTTAATCAAATATTTAGGGAATTAATAATGATTTTAACAATAATTAGCTGTAATATAGAAGATTTCAGCATTTTTCATTAAAACTTTCGCAGATCGATATCGAAATTTTACAGAGACGTAAGATTAAAAAACACGGCGTAATTTCTTGTTATTATTGTTTATAATATTTCTTCGTACAATCGTGCCGGCCATACGTGGTGCTTGGTCATTTATAATTCCTTAGGGAAAATCATGAAAAATCATTCGTCTGCAATCAACAAACGCATCCGTGTGACAACAATTTTTGCACTCACAACACGGACCGTACTCGCAGGACCGATTCGCCTACACTCCGGTGTAACATCTCCCATGCGATACAACACGGCAGCATACCAAACTTCCGTAGCCGGGTCATTCTTTAAATTACTATTCACAATCGTCGTTTTTTCACTCTCAAGCATGTTGTTCATTGAGTACAACGTCAGACTTGCTACGACCTGGTGTGGAATAATTATATATATATATATATATTTTTTAAGGTTTTTAGTTTTTGGGCAAACCCCACTGTGATAGATTCAAAAAAACGTTTTTTTGTTGCATTTTATTAAAGCATGTATTTTTAAAAATATCTATAACGAATATTATTTAATAATTAACAAAAATTCCAAAATTCTAGTACTTTTGACTTTTTCTCACAATCAGTATTACTTTTTTCTGACAAGTACGAAAAATGGTTATTTTTCTACCCCTTGAACAGAAGTTCGTTTGGATTTACTATTGTTTCTTTGCATTCCAAATGTTTCAGTTCTCATCGACATATCCTTTTTGCAATAAATGGTAATTTTGTAACATTAATTTTTAATCTTTTTAAACTCTCGGTAATTTTGAAAAAATATTTCAACTTAAAATTAAGTAACAAGGATACGACCTCTTCATCCTGGTTGATGGCTGCATTGATGCGAGTGCCTGCTATCAGCAGAAAAGCAACGATTACTTTCATTGTCCCTCTTATTTTCGCTACAACAGCAGTAACAACTTCTTGAATTTTCACAGAAACGATGCTGAGCTCGATTTCCGTTTAGCTTCATAAAGAACATCAATGAAATTATAAAATCCCCTTGCTTTGCCTTTTCTTAATTTTCATTTATGGTTTTTTTTATTTTGCTACTTACTTCGGGAAAATCGTTGTAACGAAATATTGCACTAAAAAACAGTGAGCGAATTAATAATCAATTAATTGCCTCGAGAAAAATACATAAACGTACAGAGATTCCAACGAAAGAAAAAACTCGAATGTTCCAGATCGCAGCTTCGCAACCTGTTTTTGTAGAGGAAGATACAAAGAAATTACGTCACTTCAAATACGTGTATTTTATCAAATTTTCTTTGTCCATCAGGTTTACCGAGACTCAGCAATAGCTCACTTTTGTTTTCCATCTCCAATCGTCTTTTCAAGCATAATTTATATTTCTGACTTTTCATCCCAAGAACTCGGGAATTTCCACTAAAAGTGATCAGGCAATCTCCTCGCTGTCACATAGATAGTTATCAGGTTATTCCATTCAACACCATGAAGTACAACAATAAAATTATATAATCCTCTTATTTCACCTTTCCGTAATCGTCATCCATTTTTTTTTTTCATAAATTTTGCTACATTGAAAAATTTCGATGTAACACAATGTTTCATCAGCAAACAGTGAACCAAATTTAGAATCGATTAATTATCGTTGTGAAAAGTACATAGACGTACAGAAATTCCAACGAAACAAAAACGTGAATATTTCAGATTGCAGCTTCGCAACCGATTTTTTGTAAAGAAGTATACAAAAAAATTACGTGACTTCGAGAACATGTATTTTATGAAATTTTCTTTGTACCACAAGCTTACCGAGACTCGGAAATAGCTTACTTTTGTATTCTATCCTCGATCGCCTTCAAGCATAATTTCAAAATCACATTTGCAATTTTTCATCCTAAGAACTCGAGAATTTCCATCAGGCAATCTCCTTGCTGCTACGTAGCTGATTGTCAGGAAACGAGATTTTTGTTTTCAATTTATCGCTTACATATTTTCCATTTCCACAGTGTATTGTATTTTATCATCAAGTTATTTTCGTCACTCGATTCTATGGGGTCTTCAATTACATTTTTTATTCTCACAGATCGATCATCGAATTCCCATTGATTTTTAAAATACCTTCGAAAATTATTTTTATCACTGTCGTAATGTGTAATTCACATTACGACATTTTTGGAATTAACGATTACCCATTGGCATATTTTTCCTTTCTTATTATCTCTTTCCCTATCTCTCTCTCTCTCTTTACATGTACACATCCTAACGAAATAAAACTTGTAGGTCCCTTTCATTTTTTTGAGAATTTTAAAGATGTCTAATGGTTTTGGAATGCGACGTACAACACCCGAGTTTACCCATACATACTTATTTACTTATCATACGCTAGGTTGGAAAATAACGTAAATATAAGTGCACCAGCACGTGCCACAAAATTGCAGGAGTCATGAGACGAAAACAATTTAGTTTTGTAAAAAAAAATATAAATATTTGTAAAAACTTCCTCCCATTTCTGTACAATCGTCAATTCAAGCAAGCCAAACCCAAACAATAATCCAATACGAAAATGGTAATTGGTTAAACAAGGCTCTACTTAAGGCTACTTTCATTGCACGCAATTTTCAACGGCCAATCCAAATGCGGTGAAAACTTTCCGGTGACCGAATAGTTGGCCGACAATTAGCTGGAGTTTGGTCGTTTTCAATGCGCAGCGAAAATGGTTTAATAGGTATTCGTGAAAGCTCAGTACGTCTACCAGATAACCTATGGAACTAGCCTCCAAGCTGGGACCCTAATAGTTTGTTTGCATCGTTGGAAATATTATCAGTATTCCAGGATGTGGTCATCGATGGATATTTTGATCGGCAGGCAGAAGCATCACGGTACGCCACGTTCACCAAGCATCAAGAGCGAAACAGTAGACCCACGCTCTTCGTAGTTTACTCGCATAGGTAACAGTCTGCGGAATCTGGAGGGTCGAAGCTTTCAAACGGTCCCGTAATTGAATTACCAGCGTGGCTGTAGGTAGGAACGTTGATGCACCTGGTGTAGCAATGGTTGTGAAGATACCTGTCAACATTCGTACATTACGTACACGCGTACACCAATCTTCGTATACGTGCGCAGAGCTTGAAGGCGCCTACGGCAAAATACGCCTACCACATTTACAGAGCGAAACTGTAGAGTCTCCGGTCGAAGGTTGAAATGCTGATGTCGTTCTCATGGAAATCACAGAAGCAGCCCTCGCGAAACGTCAAACATCATATTTTTCACGATTTTTTCCTTGCCAATTTCCTTGCTCGTTTACCCAGCAAATTCCTGATTTCACTACACCACTGAGCGAGCTTGGAGAGAATCCTGCGAGAAACGGAAAGAAAAGGCGTACCGGAGTGGTGAAGAGGGTGAAGGTGAGGACGAGCTTTGAAGCTGGAACATTGATGATCGACCATCCAACTTCCTTATTTCCTTCGGTTGATCCGGTCAGGTTAATCCGTTCAGGAAGATCCTGTCGTAAATGTGGTAAACAGCCATTGCGCGAAGCAAGGTCCCGGGCAAAGACGTGTATTCGAACTAAGAGGACCTGCCAGGAGACATCTCTCATTCTGAACACGAATAATCATTGGACTATGACGCACAAGGATCCTGTCGTGTTTGTTTGGGTTTGTTTGCGTTCGTCGGGGTTCGTCGAAACCCGGTAGCAGCAAAAGAGGAAAATGGTCGTTGGGGATTCTAGAGGCAAACTGCTGGATTTTAATCAATTGGAGAAAAAAGATTCAGCTTTACTGACAAGTGAAAATCAATGATACACCAGATGTAGCCAATGGCGGAAAATCTTGCAAAACCCAGGGAAGCAAAACAGGCTGAACAGCGGTCCAGTTGGATCCAAGCAACCTTACACTGTTTATGGTTACAACCGTGCCAGGAACACACCACCCTGCTAAAGGGGTAGGTCTACACAGCTCACAAAATACGTATCTATGCACTCGACGCTGACCAACAATTGGCTAGTCCACAGTCGTTCGTTCGTGAAACCTACGAGACAGAATGAAATGTGTCGAATACAGAAACTTCGCTATTCCTCGACGATCCACACATCCCTACAGTTCAGACTGGACAATGTGAAGCTTTGTGAATACTGCCTCCAGATTTGCACGGCTGAATGGTGCAACGGCCAACCGAGACAGACCTCCCGTGACGTAGGTATAAATCGATCACGGATTATTGATTCGTCGTACGAAAACTTGACAGAAGATATTCGTTGCAACGAATCTTTACGGAGGACCACAAGTATCAGGAATAAATACACGGATAACGAAGAAAAATGTCATCCCTTGTTTCAGGAAATTATACATTATTGAGAACTTAGAGCACGACGCATGCGCGGAGTAAGGTTAAACAAGATTCACGATATTGATGATGAATAATAAACAATGAAAGTACTAGTTATTGATACAGTTAAAAATCAATAATCAAAAATTTGCAAATCATTATTTATAAAATAAATAATAATTATGTATTTTATGGTTTATTTTGTTTGTTTATAATATTTTATAAAATGATTTTATTTATAATATGCAAATATTAATAAATAAAAATCAATCATTCAAAATATGCAAACCAAAATCCATGCAATCAATAATTATTATTTATTTTATGATTAATTTTATTTATTTGATAATATTTATAATATTGTATATTATTTTATTTATAATGTTCAAATAATAATAAATAAAAATCAA
The DNA here is from genome assembly GCA_030522765.1 of Ophioninae sp. B BG-2022a. Taxonomy (NCBI): domain Eukaryota; kingdom Metazoa; phylum Arthropoda; class Insecta; order Hymenoptera; family Ichneumonidae; species Ophioninae sp. B BG-2022a. Next base: position 140,024 of record JAPYZJ010000210.1, read on the forward strand.
TAATCCAAAATATGCATGTAAAATGTTATTCTTTACGTGATTGGTCGTTAAATAATTAGCCATCTACCAACTTTCCAATGTTATGGTTTTTTGTGTAAAGTATTATTAGATTTGCATTGATACCGTGCTTTTGAAGTGAAATTTGCGTCGCGTTGAGAGTAAGGTTGTTTCAAGGCTGCCGGAGCCGTTGCACCGAAACCGTTACGCTCTATGGCGCAAAAGAGACGAAAGATATAACTTCATGAGAAAGGGAATGAGAGAGAGTGTGTTTTAAGGCGTACAGCTTGAACATAGCATTCCTTTTCTTCGCCACCGCTTTGTGCGGATGTTCGCTTTTCCCCTCTCAAGGTGACGCGACCAAATACGTGTTTATTTTGTATGTCGCTTGTTAGAAAAGCAGCAAACACAAAACAAGAGAAACGCTGCTCGGGAATGTAAATAGAAACACCGAGCTACGCTAATTCGGTGTTTCGTTGGAAATTCTGATAACTGTAAGTGGCCAGCGTACAGCGTCGAGTTTCCAAATTCGTAATTAATATTTAATTCAAATACAAGGGTCAACTAATTCAACTTATCAACTAATTCAACAAGCCTACGAAACCCTACGAAAATTTTACATGATAAACTTAAATCATGTTTGCCAAATTTGGAATGAAAAAGTAAAAAGTTTAAAGTCAAAGTAATTCACTTTTTCAATAGACGAGAAAATATTTAATTACTCGTTACATTGTATTTTATGGGTTGAATTTCCGTTATTTATTATAGGGGATTTTGTTTTGTAAAAAATTGGTAATACTCATTGAATGATGTTTTTAACAATGTACGATATACCTTAATCAATCATTTATTCTGACAAATAATTGACTAAAATGTCCATTATACATAAGAATAATGGACAGTTTACCATGTAAAAAAGTTCCGCATAACCTTATATTTTATAAAGTAAAAAAATTGAAAAGTAATTAAAGTTTTTTACATTACTGAACGTAATGCAGTGAGTAATGAAAATGCTAATGTATTACAAAACGTAATGCATTGTTCACGACCCCGATGTAGAATAGTTAAAAATAAGATATCTTTATTTACTAAATTAATTTATAAATAAATAAAATAAATAAAAATGAATACTAAATAAAATTAGACTAACAAAATTTAATCTACTTAAATCTTAGTTGAAAACAATTCATCTTTATTTACTAATACATCCTATTTTATTTGAAAATATCCTTAGAGTAGCCTTCCTGCCCTGAGTTCTCCTACTTTGATTTTTCTTTGAATTTCTGGACCTCCGGAAAAACACGTCGAGGCATGTGCGTCTTCAAACTGTATCCCTATTCACTCGGACCCATTCAGCGAAAATGGTGATCTTCGTGGTACGTGTAAGACGTTGGATATTAACAGGTCGTTGGTCTAGCCAGCCTCAGGCCACTATTGCTACAGTAGATGTCACTTTTTTCTTTATCAGTTGGAAAGGGTGAACGTGGCATTAACGACAAGCTTTTCTCGAGCCTCCGGGCGTTGCTTCACCTATTGAAAGCGCCCAAAGTGAAGATTTTTGAAAACGGAAAAAAATGGAGTCGACCCCGCTGGGCTTGAGGGTGAGCTAGTGAATTGCTGTTACTCAGAAACTCCCATGGGTATACTTATTCTGGGAGACCTCAAAGCGTTTCCTTCGAGATTTTTTCCTTTTTCTCGCCACCAAGTATATTTGAGCATGACCGGAAACTGATGACCGTGAATAACAAAAGTTGTTTGGGTTTGTTTGGGTTGTCGATTTTTTTGTACTGATGCGCAATAAAACGTTGAGTCTAGTCAATCATAGAACTGTTCAATGTAGAATGTTGAAATGTAGAAAAAAATCTTGGTCATTTTGGCAATATTTTTTTCGCTGGATTTCCAAAGTGGCGAATATATTATTTCCTGTCCTTTTTCTAATCAATATCAGGGTACCAAAACAAACCCAAACAAACCCAAAGTGGCGTATATGAAATTTCCTGTTTTTTTTTCGAATCAATATCAGGGTACCCAAGCAAACCCAAACAAACCCAAAGTGGCGTATATGTAATTTCCTGTTTTTTTTCTTCTAATCAATATCAGGGTAGTGAAGACCGTAGAAGGTAGTCCCAGAAGGTAGTCCCTTTACTGAAAAAATGAAATAAAAAATGAAGAGAAAGGGATGAAATCATCACGGCAGTCAATCAGAGTTTGCCTGTATCAAAAGCAACGGAACGATATTGAAACGAGGCAAATTTTTTTGGTCTACGGTATCGCGTTAATGAATTAATAAAAACGGTTGGAGACGTAAACGCGACCTACATCTTGTCAACTTGCGGGAATCAAACATGGCGTTTGAAAGCAACCAGTATATAGGTTTACTTGTCAAATGTGTGTAATAATTAATTATCCAGACTTGAAGCCTGGCATTGTTCATTTTCCCGAAGGGATGATGGTATGCCATTGTTTCTACGGGCCTTGGTGTGCCAGTTGAGAGCGGTGATAACCGATTTACGACGAGTACGAAGAACAGCACTTTTTAATGAATCATGGTTTATAAAACCAAAAAGTACCTACGGCTTTAAGGTATGACCCGGATTTAGAATTTTGGCTGTTAATGATTCGAGCCAACTTCGTTCTGAATGCAAACCTGCATTAAGGCCGTACAAATCCTACAACGGAAAATTGTTGCCATAAACTTCACATGAAGTTTTTGAAGTGATTTAATAAACTTTGGCTCCAGCAAACTATAAATTTTCTTTGTTTTTTTTTTCTTCTATTTTCACATTTACAAACTGATTGGATTGGTTTGATTTTTCAAATATTGGGTCATAGTCAGTGTAATTCAATGACGTATCAGTATTCTTGAACATTTTCGTGGATTTCTCCGCAAATGTTTTCTTTTTCCTTTTTTTACTACTGTAGTTAAAATAAAGTTTAAAAAAGATTTTTCTTTCAAAGGTCATTATTTGTGATTAATTAACATTGACGATATTTTGTTCCTCGACTAAATGCTCGTACAATTGAACTTTAAGAAATACACAATCTTGATCCCATTAGGTACGAAATCCCCGATCTATTTTGATTTCAAGTTAGGGAATTTTATAGGCAGGGTCTTTTATCGTATCATAGCAATTATTATAGCAATAATACAGTTAACGAGTCGTGTCGTGTCAAGGTTCGTGTCATTAAGATTGTTTGGAGGGAAGAGATAAAAAATGGCTTTTAGACATCAGACCATCGACTAGAAAACAGTAACGATCCCGAAGCGTGCTCCAGGCTAATTCAACGCTTCCGTTTCGAAAAATGTTCGACATTGGGGGCTAATACTCGTTGATCCAATTCTCCATTACTACTTTTCGCTTCATTGGAAAAGCATTGGACCTTCTTACGACCCCAAATGGTAAAGTCTTTTGATTTTATCGAAAACTGAATATGACAAAGTACCCAATTGCATGAAAGGTAGATTACAAAAGGCATTTATAAACCTGGAATTCCTCATCTAAGTTTAAATTTGCCACTCTTCCGATTCTTGTCGCTGGACGTAAGCAACGTCCACGAAGAAAGCCGAAGATTACGAATGGCCTGAGCTATTAATAGCCCTCCGGTCAGTCGACTCTCGTACGACGAATCTTTGATACGAAGTGAAGTGTAACACAAGGAAATACTATCGGACTCGAATTTCTCGAGATATAAATAAATAAATAAATTGTGCAATAATTAATATTTATTTTGTCGAAGTTGGTAAAAATGTTTTAGGGTTTTACTGGATAAACTAGATCGGGTAAAAAAGTAGTCAAAATGAAGAAATCATGACTTTGAAAGTGGGGTCGTTTCGTACATGTTTATTTTTACAAATAGCTAATTACTGTATAAATTAACAGTTGGAAATTTTTATATTTTACTTTCAATAATAATCGAAGACGAATTTAATAATATTAGCGTATGCTTGAATGGAGTTTTGTCAGTGACTGTATATCTGTTCCAATTGTTTAACAAAAAACGTCTCAATTTAAAAATTCAATTCATAATATTATTACCAATAATTACCGAAAAATTGAATTTATATTTAGTTTTGTGATTAATCGATCGCAGAAATAAATGTTTCATTAGTTCTTGAAATTTCTTACGAATTTTCTGTCAAACGCATCAACGAAGTTTATTTATATAAAACTTATCCTGGCCAATCACTTGATCCTTTTGACATAATATTCTCAAAATGTATTATTTAATATTATATTAGTATTAACATTGTAAAAAATAATATAAAATAACATCAAATATTTTGAATCTTCATGATATAAAATTTTCTTAATTTGCAGTGATTTAAATTATTAGTGAAAAATTCTAAAATAATTTCCGTATTATTCTATCAAGAACTACAATTCCTCGAAGTTTCAAGAATTTAAAAAATTAATCAATTTCCCTTCAATAATACGTTGAACAGAAAAATACGTTCTCAAGAATAATCAATGATCCAAACATACAAAAAAAAACTTCTTTTTATCGCGATTATCGCTCGCACATATCGATAGCTTTTCTCGATATCACAGTCGATCAAATAATCAGCAAATCTCGGATGGTTGCAGTGTCATCGTTTCTGTTAACGAAGATGGTTGAGTCGAAGAAGGTGATTTCCATCATTTTGGTATTCATCGTGCTCCATTGCGATGAGTCATCAGCCCTAAAGGACAACGAAGGAAAAATTGATCAAAGCCAAATTGGAGATTCGAACGAAGATGATCCGGCGTTGTACAGGCTTCCGGAAAACGTGTTACCAGAAAAGTACGAGTTGTGGCTGTTCCCTCAACTGGCAATCGACAACTTCACGTATGAGGGACGCGTCGAAATTCAGCTACGTGTTTTTTCCGAAACGAATTCTTTGATCGTTAACGTAGTTGGTTTGGAGATTGATCCTGACGAATCCAAAGTTCGCGATATCGGTAATAAATCGATACCGATTGTCAAACAGGAACTCGACACGAAGAGACAAATGTATATTCTTTCCTTCGCAAATAACATTTCGCCTGGTCGTTACGAGCTGACATTGTCCTTCATTGGAAAAGTCCTTGATGACTTGAACGGTTTCTACAGAAGTTCCTACGTCTCGGCAGGAAAAAGACGGTAATTTATCGTTGCCCAAAATCGAAGGTTTATCGTCGATTCTTTGCAGCCCATTTGGAATACACAAGAGCCAATATCAGCTCGTTTTTTTCTATCCTCAGATGGCTAGGAGTCACGCAATTCTCCTCGATTTTCGCACGCCGAGCTTTTCCATGCTTCGACGAGCCCTACATGAAAGCCCCCTATCGACTTCACATTGGACACTACGCGAACGAAACTGTCACCGGAAATACCAAGGCTGAAAGAGTTCGAGAAATGTACGTACAAGGCTTCCAAAAAAAATTTCCAATAAAATTACATTTTTAAAAACATACCTATAATCGACTTAAAAAAGCACATTAAAAGTGAATTAAAGTAATTAATTACTGAGTAATTGCGGTATTCCATGTTACGATTTAAAACAATTCAGTTCCTTTTTTAAAAATAGATTAATCAAAAGAGTTTGCAAAAACAAAATTCACCCAAGATGGTGAAAGAATCAGAATCAGACGCATAGCAGAGATTTTTCTATTTTTGTTTATTATTTTGTTAAATATTTAAATTTACACGAAAACTGTAAGCAGTTTCCAGAAACGTGTTTTACTTCTCCGGTAGTTTTTAAAGCGATTAAAATAGGTTATTTCATCGTACTTTTCATGGTAAATAAGAACGTTTGGAACCTCTATTCTTTCGACCCCAGAAAGCCAGGTTACTTTCTGACGACCCTGGAGGAAACTCCACCGATGTCAACGTATCTCGTGGGTTGGGCAATCCATGATTTCAAGTATACTGCTGCCCCAAACATGACCGGGTTTGGGTTCTGGACCCAATCAAGCATGACGAATCGAAGTTCTATTTTCCTGGAGGAGTGCGTCAAGATCTACAACGTACTTGATAAGTGGATACAAGTCAAAAATCCAATTACGAAGATGGATCATATGGCAGTTCCGGATTTCTTCTGGACCGCCATGGAAAACTGGGGAATGATCACATTCCGTGAAAACTCGATTCTTTGGGAAGAGAACACGAGCCCAATGCTGAAGCTTCACAAAGGGCTGAATACCATAGCCCATGAGTACGCCCATACCTGGTTTGGAAACATGGTAACTCCGAAATTTTGGGACGTAGCTTGGTTGAAGGAAGGCTTCGCAACGTTTTTTGGACATTACGCTGTAGGACTCGTTCATGAAGAGTGGTCAGTTATGGATATGTTCGGAATCGAAGTACTCCAGGAAGCTCTGCTTCAAGATTCCTTCGAGCACAACAGAACGATGAATGGGAAAAACGTTGGTGTGCCTAAAAGTATACCAGCTGCTATGGACTTCGTAACGTACAAAAAAGGTTGGTTCGAAGCAAAGTAAAAATTTCACAGTCAGTTGTCAATACATTGGGGACCCTGAATAGGCTCTTCGATAATCCGGATGATCTACTACCTCATCGGAGATCAGGCTTTTCACAGTGGGCTACAATCCTACGTTAAAAATCTGTACGTATCATTTCCAGAATACATTTTACTCCGGTTAATCTACTTCCGCTTATGATTAGTTTATTATTTTTTCTTCATTATTTCATTCTGGTTTTCGGATTATTTTTTTTTTGTTCGGTTTCTTATTTCTACAAAATTTGTAAAGGTTTACAAAATTTGTTTGGGTTCGTTAGTTTAATTTTCAACCCTTGATTTTAAACAAACCCAAACTCCCAATCCCCCAAATCCTCTCAACCCCCAAAATCCCAATATTTACGAAATTTATAGTTTCGGTATATTCAAATTTGGAATTTTTAGCCTTATGGTCATTCGAAGTTCGAGTTTCCTACCCGACCCCGTTTTTCGCAATTCTCACTCTTTTTATTATTGTGATATTATTGTTATCATTATCATTATTTCTTTCTATTTATCATTATTAACATTATTAATATTATTAATGTTATTATTATTCTTGTTTTAATCTCATCATTATTGTATTATTTTTACTTCTATTCTGATAAGTTAGTGTTTAATTTTTTAAATGTTTTATATTACTATCTATTTTGTTTTGCCCTAAAGTCTGTGATTTGGACATAATAAAAAATATCATCATCATCATCATCATCACCTTTTGATTCCTTCCAACCTATTTAGCACTGGAAAGTACTCAACTCCAGCTGTCTTCTATCAGCACCTGAAACCCTTCATCGATAAGAAAGACCTGCCGGATGGAACGGTTGAGTTAAGTGATGTTGTCGAAACGTACGCCAACCAACCCGGCTATCCTGTCATCACCGTGACAAGAAATCCCACTACGAACGTCACGAGAATCACGCAGGAGAAATTTTACTCAAACAGGAGTAGAGAAAATAAGAATTCGGATAATCCAAGATGGTGGATTCCAATCAACTTTGCCACAGTTGAAACAGGCACTCGTAACGCTTCGAGGAAACCGTCCAAATGGATCGGCCCACATGAGAAGTCCATCATCGTGTCCACCATACAATCCACCCAACCGATACTCTGCAATGTCCATCAAGCTTATTACTATCGTGTTAATTACGACCTGGACAATTGGCACGAGCTGATAAGTCATTTGAATTCGATCAAGTTCAAGAACATCGGATCGGTCGACAGAGCTTCCTTGATTGACGACTCCTTCAACCTTGCCAGAGCTGGTTATGTCGATTATTCGATACCGTTGGAACTATCCCGATACCTGGTACAGGAAGTCGATTACGAGCCTTGGGTTGCAGCTACTAGGTCTTTCGATTTTCTCAATATTATGTTGAGCAGTTTACCGAAACTTAAACAAGCTTTCCAAGTAAGAGCTTCAACATCGATCCCTGCAATTACGACAAATATAATGAATGAAAATGAACGCTGATTTGGAATAATTTATTCAACTTGAAATTTGACTATTAATTGACTGATTAATCAATCCTTTTTTACATTTTTCAATTTTTAATTTTACTATTTTACTATTCTTTAATTTTTCAATTTTTAATTTTACTATTTTACTATTCTTTAATTTTTCAATTTTTAATTTTAATTTTTAATTTTACTTTTTCTTAATTTTTTAGTTTTTATATTTTATTATTTTTTATTTTCTAACCCTTTTGAATTTTAATATTAATTGACTGATTAATCAATCTTTTTTCATTGTAGTTCCATGTAAATCGAATCATTCAACCGATCTACGAGAGTTTGACTTTTGATCAGAAACGAACCGACCAAATGCGAACGAAGCTGTTGCAAAATCGCATCTTGTCGACGGCCTGTTCAATGAACAACCCGGATTGTCTGAACTCGGCAAGATCTTTGTTCAAAGAGTGGCTAAAAAATCAAAGAAAAAGGTGAGTCAACAATCAACAATTTTGCCATTAATTTGTTAATCTTTCCGTGACATTGACCACTATTTAAACGTGAAAAATAACACCATACTATATTCCATTCTCATTCTATTACAAATTGAGTATACTTAATTGTAATATCTTTCGCATTGCCAAAAAAGTAATTAGAACAACTCAAGATTAATTTCTTTTCAACAAATCTCTATCAATTTTTCAATTAAACAAAATCAGTCTCTCTAATTAGCATATTGTTAGCATAAATTACAAAGTTCCTAATTAAACCTTGATTTTCCCCATCCTAAAGCTTATTAGGGTTAATATGGACCAGCCCTGGATACAGGGTGGTACAAAAATGGTTCGAATTTTTCGCAGATAAAAATGATTCCTAACCTAACACCAGACTGATAGCTTATTTTTTTTCCTAGCTCGGCTTTCATAGCTTTAATGATTAAGTCTTCATGCTAATTACATTCTTACATTTTTATGTATGTTTTAACCATCTTTTAAATCTTAAAAGTCTATAATAATAATGATAATAATAATAATAATAATAATAATAATAATAAGAATAATAATAATAATAATAATAAGAATAATAATAATAATAATAATAATAAATAATTTGAGTAAATCACGCAATAGCCTAGAAAATTTTTGACAAATCGTTTTTACTTTATGAATAATTAGTACTTCCATTTTGTTAACTTTTCTCTCCCTCACCAATATCAGCAACTCGTACGAACGAGATGGTAAACTCTTCCAAAAATGATATTTATATTTTCGTACGAAAATCAATATTGTTTTATAACTTTATAACCCTGCTTCCGTCACGGTTGATAGTTTTATATTGAATCACTTCCCTGCGACCCCATCAAACTCCAACGGAAGCTAGTAAACGCGCACCTGTCGTTTACCAGTTTCTGTTTCAACAGTTGACATCAAAGATGTTCTGCAAACATCCTCGCTTTTCCAGGATAAATCCAGACGCGAAAGCTACCGTTTATTGCGCCGGAATACGATCAGCTGGCTCGAAAGAGTGGCACGAAGTATTAAGAATATTTCTTGCCACCGAAATGCAAACCGAGCAAGAATTGTTGGTTGCTGGACTAGGCTGTACGAATAATGCAACCCTGATTAAGGAAATACTCAATTATTCCCTCTATGATGGTCCGGAAGTACGAAAACAACACAGACAGACTTTATTCGACGCAGTGCTCAATGGAGATTCAAAAAACGTTGAACACGTTTTAACCTTCGTTAAAGAAAATCTGAAAAACATTGTCGCCAAGTAATGATCGTTTTTTTTTAATTATGATATTTTATGAATGATTATTATTTTTTTGAATAATTTCTTTTTAAGTCACGTGATGGTTTTCCAATCGAGTTTTTATTTTCCAGAAGGGATGCCACGTTTTTAAACAATATTTTTGAAGCTGTCAAAAAACGAGTTGTGGATGACGAACAGCTACGAATGGTAAGTTTTGTCATTTTTTCTTCCATGAATCTTCGTCACAATTCCCCCCAATGCTTTTCAATTGATTTTTATTTAAATTGTCTCTGAAGAATTTGGAAAAAGAATTTACATTTTTTTTATGAAATCTTAATTTCCAATCTTTTTGGGGACGAAAACAACGTTTTTTTCACGTTCATCAAACGAAAATACTTATAATCTTAATGTCGTAAATATTGAAGGATTCCTAATTTTATCGTACAGCTGATAGACCTCGTCGAGGGAAACGTCAATTTGATTAACTCCAGCATGGAGGAGGCACGAAAAGCCATCAAATTCGCAGAGGACAATATTTCTTGGATCAAGACTTACACGCCTCAAATTGCAACGTGGCTACTTTGATACTTAGACGTTCAAATCGTGATGTAACACTCCGAGTAACTGTATTCCAATCCGATTTCAATTTATTTTTTGTATCAGGAGCTGTCCTTTTTGTGAAAAATGAAAATTTATTCATTCGTGTTATTATTTAGTTTTGAAAACCACACTCGATCTATTAAGGGCGATCAGACGATCGATAAGCCTCAGAAGAAAAAACGACATGTAAATCTGTACAATTGTCGGTAAGTTACCGACCGAACTGTCGATAAATCATCGACCGAACTTCGATAAGTTATCGACCGAACTGCCGATAAGTTATCGACTGAGAAGCCGATCAGGTACCGACCGAACTGCTCGTATGTTATCGACTAAACGATCGGTATCGATCGATAAGTTATCGACTGAGGAGCCGATCAGGTACCGACCGAACTGCTCGTATGTTATCGACTAAATGATCGGTAAGTTATCGACTGGATAGTCGGTAAACATAAAAACAGTGATAGCAGGACAAAGTCGAATCTCCAAGTTCACACAGCTGTCAAAATATTCAGTCGTACATATTCGAGTCAAAAGAGAGAAAATCATCTGGGAATTTGCGATGTTTCTTCTTTACCGATAGCTAGATGGTCGCTAGATATCGAGTGGATGAATTTTATCCGAAACCAGGAATGTGGCTCCAATAATAGAGATTATCGAAACATGAAATCCTCATTCATAAAATTTATTAAATAATCATAAAATAACATTCTCAATAATAATCATTGTAAGCAATTGAAAACAAAATATCGATTTACTTCAACGGTGCAAATTTAATTCTTAAAAAATAACATTTTTTAAAAATAATAATAGCTTAGCTAAATAAGAATAGTTTAATGATAATTATTATAATAATAACATTAATCACTTTAATGAAAAAAAATTGTCATACTCCAATTACACAAACTTCGATCCTGTTTCGAAACAATTGCACGCACACATGTTTTTGAACATTTTGTTAATCGAAACAAATTGTATAGAAGCACAAAGAAACCAATATTTTTGACGACAACTACGCATGTGATTGCTCACGCATTGGCAACCTTATCTTATCGAGCATTCGATCTATTGAACCGGTCCACCTAAACTGATAGCCATTGCGTTCCCAGAATTATCAAATGTTATTAATAAGGTTTTTTTTAGCATCGAGGGCAAACGATATGAAGGCGAAGAAGTGTCAAGCCGAAAAAGAATGGCGGGGCGGTTATTTTGATTTTTTTACTCTTGCAATAATTCAAAATATTTACATATTTATTTTACAGTCCAATGTCCTATCGCTGTCAATCCACACTGCCTATTGGGCTATCTTTTTTTTTTGGTAATCCAAAATTTCTCTTTGAATTTTCTTCGTTTTCTTTTTAAATAATAAAAAATGATGACGTCATCGATCGCTGAATCTGAATCAAAACACATCCTAATTGTCACAGTGTCACACTTTGAAAACAACGTTGTTGATGCAATCATGTTTCCATTTCAAAGTTTACAAAATATGCACGTGATGTTTGTTAAAAAACAGAAGTCGTCATAAATAATTATTTAAAAACAGGGATTTGGGTTTTTAATATATATATTTTTTTTGGGGACCATCAATATTTTCATCTTCGACTTTACGTTAATCAGGACAAACGAATGAATCAATATTTTACGCGTGCTTGTGCTCGATATTAAATTTAAAAAAAATATATAAAACAACATCAGATTCCGAGTAACGATTACCTGATACAGTTCGCACGATCTATTCTCGGGGCAAGATTTATCAGTTTCGAATCTGTCGAAATAAATTCTGTACGCTTCAATTCTAACTGATAAGACACTTTATCGTTTAAAGCATTTTCTGAAACTTGCTCGTCTGAAATTCAATCCGATGAGAGACCATTGAAGTAGATAGTAATAACGTTTACAACGATGTCAGTATTGCCACAGAACTTTATAAAAATCCATACTAATGAAATTTTTTATTTCCTCCGTGTCTCTGGCATCAACAAGAATATTAAAAAAAAATAAAAACCCACGTACGATCCGATCCCGTTCATCTCCATTTTGAAAAAGGTAAAATTATGATTACCCGAAATTAGGACATTTCATTCCTGTAATCTTTGATAGCTCAAAGATTGTTTTTTACAATGTACAGCGCCACCGAAAAAAGGTCACTTGAATGAGGACGATTAGTCTACATCAGTACCACTCTACAGCCTCGGAAGGTATATCACTGTTGATCGCTATCTCGTTAAGGGGGAAGAACCGAGAATACGCCGAAACGTCTGCTTTTTTTAAACAATTAACCCAACAATGTTTGTCCGATTGGGTTAAATTTTTGTTTATTCGTAAATATGAATATTATGATATGTTAATTTAAAAAATGTAAAAAATGTAAAAAGATGTAAAAATGTGTTAATCCGTTTCAAAATAATTAAAAAATATTTATTAAGAATAAAATTTTAAGAATTTAAAAATTCAAAATTTTTTACTTCTTTAAAAAAAATGTTACAATTTAAAAGAATAAGATTCAGAATTTATAAATAATAAAAACTAATTTTTAAATATAGAAATTTCATAAAATGGCGGCTAACTGAAATATATTAGCAATAATAATATTATTTAATACCAATATCATTTATAGCATATTAAAAAAAATTCAAAAATAAACAAATTTGATAAAATGACGCATAACTAAAATCCCATCCAGTGGACCGGCCAGCTTTCACAATTTTTCGAATATCATGATAAACTTAACCTACAATACTCTAAAGACTCTAAACTTTAAGGTGACCGAAAAAAAGTTATAAAAACAAATGTTCTTACTCGGATTTCGTCCCTTAAGTGGGTGTGTGCTAGTTTATCGTCAATGAAACGTTCGACGGTTCCATCAAGACCCATCCATCACCCAACATCCATTCACTTAGCAAGTCTGATGGCAATCTCGATAAAAATTCTCGAAATACTGTATTGTGGTTGCTTAAATAAACGATCTCTGAGACATCGGTATCGATAAAAAATTGTCAAAATATGAATCATCATCACCAATGATCCAATCTCGAGGTATCATTCCCGGAAAGCCTTCATGCAGTTCGATGAAAAAAAAAAGAACGATTCAGGGCACAGAAACGTCGTTTTTTGTTGTCCAAAACGATCTTGAGTTTTCTGGCTAATTAGCAGAGGTTGATGTTCAACATTAATATGGTGGCTCTTGCAAGATAAATCGAACGAAGTGGCACTCAGGCTGCAGGATGATTCGCTTACCGGTTTGAAAAACTGGCAGACGAGTCGTGATAACAATACAGAGTCATTAGCCACGATCTCAATGATAAGATTAGACAAAACCCCACTTTTTTTTTCCTTTAATTTTTTATCGTGATATTTGAGTGCTGAAGACCTTATAAAGCTGCCACGGAGCGTAGGTGATTTCACCATTCGTCATTGTAACAACGATTTTTCAAAATCGTGGCGAGCGGTGCTACGTGTTATTTTTTCGGCTATTATCGGCGTCCGCTAAAAATCGCCAGGATGTCGTTTCATCATTGCGCTCTGTTGGCCCTTTTACTGGTGGCTTTTGTGGAAGCAATTCCGGTTTCTGATCCCATCGATCTTACACTGAGCGACCATATGACACTAGTGGACGACAAAGTCAATTATAGACTTCCGGGCAATGTGATCCCTTCGAAATACACACTGAGGCTGAAAACAAACATCGGTCCTGAAAAGTTTGATTTCGAGGGTGAAATGGAAATCGAAATCAACGTTCAAAAGGACACGAAGGAAATAATTGTACATGCTCAGAACTTGACATTCGACACTCAGTACACAAGCATTTTCTACTCAAACGGCTCAACATTTTCGACAACGATCACTGGTAAACTTGATCCAAAAACCGACTTCTACACACTCACATTCTCGTCAACTGTATCGCCGGGCAAATATATTTTGAAGTTCAAATACACTGGGATGTTGCACGACGATATGGTAGGATTCTATCGCAGCTCGTACAAAAACGATCGTGGTGAAGATACGTGAGTAACAGATATATCTTATTCAAAATATAATCCTGGGGTATCTTATCCTGGGTCTGCAGGATCACGAGATCTAGAATCTCGACCTCCAAATTCTAAGGATTTTTCCCTTTGAAGAAATCCATACGTAATTCCAAATATAAAAAAAAGAGTGAGCGAAAAAATAAAAAATAATTGTGAAATTTAGTGTAATATTTTTGTAAACTTTTGTATTTGGATATTTGTATCGTTTTATAAAAATAACAGCTTCCCTAGTTACATCAAAATTCTGTACCTTTTAATGTCAAAAAAATGTGCAGAATTTGAAGAAATCTGTTTAGCTGACATATATTCTAATAATCCTGGGTCTGCAGGATCACGAGATCTAGAATCTCGACCTCCAAATTCTAAGGATTTTTTCCCTTTGAAAAAATCCATACGTAACCCCAAATATAAAAAAAAGAGTGAGCAAAAAAAAAAAAATAATTGTGAAATTTAGTGTAATATTTTTGTAAACTTTTGTATTTGTATATTTTTATCGTTTTATAAAAAATAACAGCTTCCCTAGTTACATCAAAATTCTGTACCTTTTAGGGTCAAAAAAATGTGCAGAATTTGAAAAAATCTGTCTAGCTGACATATATTCTAATAAAATACCAACTGAAGGATTACCAATCTTGAAAATGCTAATCTTATCCAATTAACGTTATACTCGGAACTCGATGTCGATATATTTTAAAGTATCTGATATCTGCTATCGTTATCACTCGTTATCACTTATCCGTCCCAGAAAAACCCAGCACGGAGACTTTCGATAAGAAATCCAACCTGACGCACAAAATGTGACCCAAAATATGTGGCGATGATGGAAGAACTGATGACTGCACGCTTTTCCAGATGGCTAGCAACGACGCAATTTGAACCAACCTACGCTAGACGGGCATTTCCTTGCTTTGATGAACCGTCGTACAAGGCAGCGTTCAAAATATACATCGACCATGATGACCAGTATTCGGCGGTTTCTAATACGGCCGCCATCGACTGGACCAGACCTACCAATTCCTTGACACGATTAGTAACTGAGTTCGAAATCACACCGTTGATGTCGACTTATCTCGTAGCTTTCATTGTTTCGGATTTCAAGTACAAATCGAACGATGTTGGAACGTTCAAAGTTTACGCTCGAGAGAATCAGGTCGAAAAGGGTGCATTCGCCATAGAAGTAGGCCAAAAAGCACTCAAACAACTGGAAGACTATACGGGCATCAAACACGCTATATCAAAAATGGATAATCTAGCCATACCGCAATTCCGAGCTGGTGCCATGGAGAATTGGGGTGCCGTAACCTACCGGTGAGTAAACATAAGTCACTCAAAGTTTCAGGGGGTGAGGTAAGAAACCCAAACTTGAACTTGTTGATGAAGTCTAGTCAGTAACGTCAGCCAAACGATAGCCAGAATTTTTTGATTGATGTTTTTTATTGCGTCCAATATTTTTTCTTTCAGGCTTGCAGAGATGAATAATAGTTATTTTTTGTGTGAATAAATAAATACTAGGGTCTGTTTGAGAAGAGTGGTTCATGAAAATTATATTTATTCTTAAAAATATATTATTTCAAGAGTAACATAGCGTAGATTTTTTTGCCATATCGCAAAAATCAAAACGTATATGAATTTTTCAATGGAAATTGAGGTTTTTTGTTCTTTTTTTTCTGCTTGTTTATTCGTCGTATTAAAATTTTTAAACGAAAGAAAAAACGATTGTGTTACTTGAGAAAGTATAGGAGGTGTGACCATTACGGGTTAAAGGTTTCTCTACTACTTCGCGTTCAAAGCTACCCTCTACTGATTTCCAGGGGGCTGAGTAGGAAACTCGAACTTCGAATGACCAGAAAGCTCAAAATCCCGAATTTAAATATACCGAAACTACGAAATTTATTAAATTTTTGGATCTGTTTGGGTTTGTTTAAAATCAAGGGTTTAAAATCAAACTAACGAACCCAAACATGTTTCCTGAATCTTTTGCTGGCATGACCTTTAGGAAATTTGTGGTTTCGGAATTTTTAGCCTTCTGGTCAATTGAAGTTCGTGTTTCCTACCCATTTTTTGGGTTTTTTTTTGGGTTTGTTTAAAATCAAGGGTTTACAATCAAACTAACAAACCCAAACAAACCCAAATATATTTCGTGAATTGCTGGCATGACCTTTAGGAAATTTGTAGTTTCGGAATTTTGAGCCTTCTGGTCAATTGAAGTTCGTGTTTCCTACCCAACCCCGGTTTTAGTGCTTATCAATATCCAACCGTCAATTGGCATGATTCACCTTTTTTCTTAAAGCGAGGTCGCACTGTTGGTTACTGAAAACGAAACAATGACAGCAACCAAAGAATCAGTCGCAACAGTCATATCGCACGAGTTTGCCCACCAATGGTTTGGAAATTTGGTCAGTCCGTTGTGGTGGAAGTACACATGGCTCAATGAGGGTTTTGCCAATTACTTCCAGTATTTCATCACTGATAAGGTCAATATTTAGCGAATTTAAATATCGGATCAACGATGCCAGAATTTTCTCACCTCGAAGTATTAACGCCAACAGGTTGAACCTACGTGGCGTTTGATGGAACAGTTCGTGATTAAAAACCTTCAAGATGTAGCTTTTAGAGCTGATTACGATCCGGAACAGCACGCGATGGATGTGGATGTCGACAGTCCTACCGAAATCTACAGTATTTTCGATAGCATCACTTACAGCAAAGGTCTTTATCATGACCCCAAAATAATCCACTAGCTTTCATCATCTTCGTTTCCCTAATTTCAAGAATTTTTTGAATTTTTTATTTTCTTTTCTTTCTTTACTTTCTTCTTTTTTTCTTTTTTTTCTTTTTTTCGTTCTTTCTTCTTTTCTTTCTTTATTTCCTTTTTTTTTCGTTCTATATTTTTTTCTTTCTTCTTTTCTTTCTTTATTTTCTTTTTTTATTTTCTTAGCTGGCAGTGTCATCCGTATGTTTTCCCACGTACTCGGCGAATCCGTTTTCCGAACTGGATTAAAGAATTACTTGACCAATAAGTATGTACTCTTGAAACTTCAAAATCTCGTGAGATATCCCAATTCCGTTATCACTAAAATTCTTTGGATTTTAGCAAATTCAAAGCTGCGGATTCTGATAAGCTGATCGCGGAGTTATCTGCTGTTGGTAAAGAGTCGAAGGTGGATATGAAAGAAGCACTGGTATCATGGATCCGGCAACCGGGTTATCCTGTCATCAACGTAATCCGAAATTACGAGACCGGAAGTGCGACGGTATCGCAAAAGCCTTGCTTGCCAGAAAGCAACGTAACGTCGGATCGCTCCTGGTTCGTTCCACTGAATTACGTTTCTGAAGATAAACTAGATTTCAGCACCACAAAACCGAGCGAATGGCTACTCGCGGATAAGAAACCGATCGAACTCAAGGGACTGAAGAAGGATAAGTGGGTTATCTTGAATGCACAGCAAACCGGTGAGTTCATTTGGATTTTACTACGGTCACACTCTCGAATCGATCATTCGAAACAATATCCTTCATCATCTACTCTAACCTTCACCAATTTATGCATAAAAATAATGTTTTACAAAAACAAGCTTTTATTTAATATACAAAAAATGAAAAAATGTTTTATTTTTACCGTCACCTTTATGTGAATATAAATATAATGTAATATGTAAAAATGTTCGTAAATTTTGTATTGATTTGATCGACTCTGTTTCATTAATGGCACTAAACCCAAACAAACCCAAACAAATAAAATGTAATATGTAAAAATGTTTGTAAATTTTTCATTAATTTGATAACTTCAGTTTTATTAATGGTATTTAATTTGGCACAGTAATAATTAGAAAAATGATTATACCACGTTTATACACAGGTACAGAATTTTTATTCAAGAAATGTAAGGTTGTTTCAAAGTAATTAAAAACGGTTGGCGTATTAACAGATTTATGTAAATTGAAGGTTATATGTCTAAATTTTAGGCGCCCTTAACTTTTGTTTATAGTTTTATGTAGGGAAAAAAGTGGGTGGAAAAAGAATTTCTAATTTTCAGTACCTACATTGAATTAGAGGTCGTTATTTTTCAAATACTTTTTTTACATATTAATTAATTTGTATTTTTGAGCCTTTAATTGATTTTTTTTACATAAAAAGTTAACAATCTCGGGAACATTTTTTAAACTCCATTTATGCCTCCATCATCTCTTAAATGCATGACTGAAGTCCTGAACCCTAAATAGTCGAGAAGTGATTGAAATATCGATTTTTTCTTTTGCATCTTACACCGACTCAAAAACTGTAAAATTAACGAAAAATATAATTTTTATGGAAATCAGGGTATTACCGTGTCAACTACGACGTCGAAAACTGGAAGTTGATAATTAAGTATTTGTCGGAGGAAAAAAATATGAAAAACATTCACACGGTGAACCGAGCTCAGCTTTTGGACGATTCCTTCAACCTCGCGCAAATGGGCGAACTTGAAAATCACGAAATTTTCTTCCAACTCAGTACTCATCTTCACAATGATGATGACTACGTGCCTTGGTACGCAGCTTTCCGTGCTTTTGCCACTCTTGACAATGTACTGACAAATACACGCAACTACAACCTCTTCAAGGTGAGTTATCTTCACTGAATCCTCAGCACTGCAATTCCTAATGGCTGCGCTCGAGGAGCACTTTTAAGCAATCTTGTTTTTTTTACTACGAAATTCTCAAATACAGTCTGTCTGATAAAAGCGTGTACGAAGAAAATTAAAAACTAGTTTAGAAAAGGCATCGAAAAAAAAATTCCCACACGCTGGATGATACAAATCGTCATGCTTTTTTATTAATAAGTAGTTATTAGCCATCACTATTCATATCACTGGTTGTTACAGATTTTCGAGCCTGGGCTCTATTTGTCTAATTTCAATCTCTCCGGCAAAACTAACAAAAAATATAATTTTATCAGATAAAGTTTGTTCCAGTAGAAACAGAAACAATATTTCAGATAAAAAAAATTACTTATTTTCTTAAATATTTATTGTAAATTATTATTAAACAAGTTTCAGCCTTGTGTCTGGATTCTGTTTATTAAAAAATAATAATTAATGATAAACTACTAATACGAAAGTATTCATAAAACGGATTGAGGAAAAACGATCTCAGTTTGAATATTAATAAGTAAATTTTAATTCTATGCGATAAATAATTATCGAAATGTGCATTTGTTACTTATAAACAAATGAATATTTTTGATACTGTTCAATTAATTAAATCAAGACTTATTTATTAAAATCCAAAACTGAAAAAATAATGATCCAATAATGATCCACAGCTTTACATACTCCGTCTGACTGAGAAGTTGGAGACCACTTTGGGCTACGATGAAAAACCGGAAGATGGTCACATCGACAAACTCAACAGACTAAATGCCATGAAACTGCGCTGTACGATGGGTTCGGAAAAATGTCTTGATGCTACATACGCGATGCTCGTCGATCACGTAGTCAATTCAACGAAGTCAGTCAATCAAGTCATAGTGAATAAATCATAAAACGTGAACTCATCAAAGTATCAATATCCACTAACGACCATACGTTTTTGATAAAGGCTGACGGGAGACTTCCAAAGTGTAGCCTTTTGCGCGGGTCTGAAAACGGCCAATGCGACGATATGGGAAACTGCTTTCAAGCTGGCGACGACCTTGGACAAGAGTACCCAGGAACGCACCAGGCTCGTGATTGGCCTTGGCTGTTCCTCAGACGAGAAGATCCTCAAGGATTATCTTGAGAAGGGACTACTCATAGAATCCCTAATTGATAGAAACGACGTTATCAAGGCAGTCTACGCCGGAAGTCCGGCTGGTATCGACATCGCCTTTAGCTTCATCGTTGATAAATTTTCAACTCTCGCTGACTAGTAAGTGAAAACAAAGACAAAGACAAAGACCCTGAAGACTTTTCGACTCGTTCATCGAATTTACGCAGCTGCTAACACGAATCAATTTTCTAACAGTGATGGTGGCACCGATAAGATTTTGAATCATCTCAAAGAGATCGCGGCGAGAATCACGACCAAAGATCAGCTCCAAAAGGTTCCTTTTTGAAATACACATTCGAGAGCCTTTTCTCCAATTCTTTTCGTATTGTTTTTATTTGCTATTTGATTTTTACAGCTGGAGAAATTCATAGTAGACCTACCCGCTGACAGGGAAGAATTCAAAAAATCTTTGGAACCTGTTGCTGCCCTAGCCAAGCGAAACATCGAATGGCTGACGAAGAACGAGCCTTATGTCTTATCGTTCCTGACAGCTCAACATTTGGTACCTGAAGTGTCCACGGAAAAACCGAATTCTTCGAGCACTTCCCTACCGACTGTCTTATTGATCGCAGTCACGACTCTCGTTGCAGCCTTCAAGCGCTCTTAAACTACGTTCAAATTTTTGGACCGTGTCTGAAATTTTTGTGTTTTGTCGTACGTTTGTACATATATGAATTTACAAAATCAATATCTATATTTAGATACCCGGCTGTGTCTTAAAGCTGAGTATTAAAAAATAACATTTTTACGTCATTGTCGAACACCTCGCGTATTCTTTGTACACATAGATAGCCTTAAGAGAATGGTCTCTCTTGTGAGGCCCAAGAACGCTCGTTTTCGAGATTTTTTTACAATGGTAAAAAAACAAGTGAAGATTAAATAATTTCTTGCAAAAACTACATGTTTTACTTGAATTCGTCACCCCATTCTAAATTACGGGCTTTTAATGGTAACCCTATGTTGAAGCTGAATTTAAAAGGTCCTGTTCTTTGTTTAAATTTGAAGGAGTTTATTGAATCAAAGGTATCTAATTTTTTTTCAAAATTAATTTATCTAATTCATTTAATTAAGGAATTTGATGGCCCCATACAATGTCGTCCTTCCTCATCATCAGGTTGACCCAGTGAATAGAAGAAAAAATAAAACGATTCAATGAATAAACCCAAATAAACAGTAAACCCAACGTACACGGTTTCACTAAATTATATCTAACTTCGTCAATTTGAAAAATTTCAGAGTCGGGTTGGTCTCAAAATATTCTTCAAAGTTCTCAAATATTCTCAAATAATCTTCAAACCCAAACAAACCCAAAGAAACTAGAACTATGAATGAAACTATTGTTATGTAAATATTTAGATGTCCAACATCAAGTATACGTACGTTTAATTGCAAGAGGTTGGCAAAGTGAAAGGCGCCAAAATAAACAAGGTCTAATTACTCAAAGATTGCATGAAATTAGTCAGGTAAAGCGTCCACGCCTTTACTTGCCCACATGTAGTCAGGCAAATCAGGCAAATCCGGCAAATCAGGCAAATCAGGCAAATCATCGCTGAGAACCAACCGGATCAGGCAATCCTTTCCAATCCCAAATTAGCCTGCCAAATTATCTCTAGAAACGGTCTGGGTCAGAAAAATTGAGGAACGTAGTAAATAAAGCCTCCTTACTACAGACTGATCAGACCCTGATCGAACATCATTCCAGAGCCTGGCAATCCAACAAAACGAAATTGTGAATCTGAAGCGATTTTACGTATTCCACTTTGGGACCGTCGATAAGAAAGCATTCGTTACAAAAACCAACGGAGTGTTCATTAAAATATCGTCGTCCATTAAGGCTTGGGTCAAACTAATGAATAAGTCCCGAGCCAGCGAATCAAAGTATACGACCAGGCGACGATGCGTATAATCGAGGTGACAGCCGATGAAAACAATACGATGGCTATTGTTACCCAACCGGACTGAATCTTCGAGCGTTCCCTCCATTCAAGGTAACGTTAATTACGACTCCATTTCTATGGTCTAAAAAATAAATAATACGCTAATGTAGTCGTGGGAGAAGAAATAATGAACCTGCTGTTACGTTGTATTGGGTTATTCAATGAAATCGCATTGCCCTCTTCATTCTAACCGGACGGTTTTTTTAGTTCGTACGGAAGCACTGAATATTCAATCGAAAAGAGCTCGCATTTGTGAAATAGGTATTAGTGAAACTCCAATCGCGATAGCAGTGAGAGCTAAAGTCGATATCGTTGACATCAAAACGTGTCAAAATGGAAAAATCAAGATTTATAATGGGAGTGACATTTTTGATAATAACAGTGATGACAACATTAACAGAATCGTTGGCAATTGCCAATAACGATTCGATGAACAAAACTGAAAAACTAGAATCGCGAGAAGAGAAAATGGCGCGTTACCGATTGCCGAATTGTACGATACCACGATTGTACAAAATCACTTTGGAGCCTGATATAACTGATGAGAATTTGACTTGGACCGGCGAGTCCAGCATTAATTTTGAAGTTTTGAGATCGACAAACGTCATTACTCTGCACGCTTTTGAGAATCTCGAGATAGAAGAGAACTTCACCAACCTCTTGGATTCTGATGGTAATGTCTTCAAGCCGAATGAACACTCTCGGGACAACGAAGTGGAGTTTTTGAAGTTGAACTTTCATCAAGAAATTCCCGTTGGCAATAACAGCCTCAACATACGATACAACGGAGTTGATACACGACAGATTGTTGGATTCTACCAAGCTTCAGCCGATCCGTAAGTCCATACCTGAATACAGTGTTTGTTTGGGTTGGAAAAAAAAGTTGGCATTGTTGATGAAATCTAGTCAAAAGATGTCAGCCAAACGATAGCAGAATTTTTTGACGATGTTTTTTATTGCGTCCAATATTTTTTATTTCATGCTTTGAAGAGAATAATAATAGTTATTTTTTGTGTGAATAAATAAATACTAGGGTCTGTTTGATAAGAGTGGTTCATGAAAATTATATTTATTCTTAAACATATATTATTTCAAGAGTAACATAGCGAAGGTTTTTTTGGCATATCGCAAAAATCAAAACGTATATGAATTTTTCAGTGGAAATTGGGGTTTTTCGTTCTTTTTTTCTGATTGTTTTTTCGCCGTATTAAAATGTTTAAACGAAAGAAAAAACGATTCTGCTACTTGAAAAAACATAGGAGGAGGCGTATAGGAGGTATGACCATTACAACTTCAATTGACCAGAAGGCTCAAAATTCCGAATTTTAATAATCAGAAACTACAAATTCTGTAAAGGTTTACGATATTTGTTTCGGTTTGTTTGGGTTCGTTAGTTCGATTTTAAACCCTTCATTTTAAACAAACCCAAACAAACCCAAAAATTTACGAAATTTGTAGTTTCGGTATGTTCAAATTCAAAATTTTGAGCCTTCTGGCCATTCGAAGTTTGGGTTTCTTACCCGATCCCATTTCCAAAATAAAACGACCGCATTGATTCAGAAAACGGATTGATTTCTTAGAGGAATAATATTGTGACTCTCAGACCTAGCGCCGCGACGCATTTCGAAGCGACAACTGCACGGTGAGCTTTTCCATGCTGGGACGAACCAAGTCTTAAGGCACAATTCAAGATGTCGATAAAACACGATAAAAAATACAAGGCGATATCGAACATGCCCGAGATTGAACGAATCACGACTGAGGATGGCAAAACTCTCACAAGCTTCGAAACGACTCCGGTAATGTCGACCTATCTGTTGACCTTTGTCATAGCCGAATACGAGAGCATCTCCAATGAGTTTGGAAATATCACCGTGTGGACTCAAAAAGATGGCTTGGAAGAATTTCGACACATTCTGGACACTAGCCAAAAAGTTGTCGATTTCATGGTCGCTTATACAGGATTGGATCCCGGCGTTTCTAGGATTGGATCGGTTACGGTACCATGGTACAGCGCCGCTGCTACAGAACATTGGGGCTTAGTTAGTTACAGGTAAAAATGAATAACTAACTTCGATGAAAAAATCGAGTTTTTAGAAGTTTTTTACGGTTTTTTCATGGTAATTTTGGATTTTGGGGAAAATGAATGGTGGATTCGTGCTCAGGGGATCAAATTACATCGAGATGGACCATTTAAAAAAATATTAAGAATCCAAATTTTCTTTCGATTTGCGGGAAAATCGCAAAAATCACGCGATTTCAAAAGGGCATAGCGTGAGCTTTTTATGTGCTATGGAGATTTATAAGGGGGGTTTGGAAACGGTTTTTGCCTGACTCAAATAATGGCGTTGGAATCATATCGATATCTC